>JAQFZX010000259.1:0-73561 GCA_034682405.1 Hydroisotoma schaefferi
TATTTTGTATGATATTGTATTGTACTGTATTTTACATTTTACTGTATTTTGTATGATATTGTATTGTACTGTATTTTGCATTTTAATCTATTTTTTATGATATTGTATTGTACTGTATTTTGTTGATATATTTAATTGTACTGTATTTTGCTGTATTTTGTTGATATATTTAATTGTACTGTATTTTGCTGTATTTTGTTGATGCATTTAATTGTACTGTATTTTGCTGTATTTTGTTGATATATTTAATTGTACTGTATTTTGCTGTATTTTGTTGATATTTTCTTGTACTGTATTTTGAATTTTTTTGAATGTTATATGATATTGCATTTCGTATTGTACTGTATTTTGTATTAATGTTGTATTTTCACATCTGGTTCACTCTGTACATCTGTACTGCATGACTTTATTCTTGATTGATTGATTAGTTTTTATTTAAGTCTCAACTTCACATGGATTGTTGTACATAAAAAATTTAGGAATTGAAATATAATTTCGTTCTGAATCGTAGCCAAAATCCTCCTCACTTTCGCTCTTGAACCGTAGAAATAGACGAGTATGAGTTGAACAGGGCTTTTTGCTCAGATTTACTTGGATCTCATTGAGGCTTTTAATAATTCTGAAACAAACAAATGCACAAAATGTATTACAACATGGTAAAAAAAAGTCGCGATGTTATCTTAACTAGTAGGTATTCTTATAACTGTTCTTATCAAATACGTAAATGCAAACATTCAAATTCAGAGATACGTTAAACTGGTAAACTTCATGGTTGAAGGTTCTGGTTCTGTTTCAATTATGTACCTACTACAGCTAGAATATTATGAATTTGATTTAATTATAATTAATAACCTTCATAACTGATTTGACCATCCCCATCAATATCATCATCTTGTATCTCTTTAATGAGTTCTTCATGAGTCAATTCCTTCCCAAGACGTGCCATAAAATGTCCATACTCGGCAGCGGAAATGAAACCGTTTCTATCTTTATCCAAAAGTCGGAACGCTTCACGACTGTTATCGTCACTATCAGTGTACTTTGTTTTTTTCGCCATTACCGTTAAGAATTCCTGAAAGTTGACTTTACCATTGCCTATTCAAAATCAAACAACGGGTCATCCATTTTGCATTAACACGTAGATATATCGTATTTTGTATTCATCATTTGTTGCATCCTGTACAGTACATATCGAAGGGTTAATTCTTCTGTTAACTTCTGGGTTAATTCTTTCTCCTGCAAAGTCACACAAAATGTAAAGATGTTAAAAACGCCCATGATAGTCATTATTTTACCATAATTGACCGACTTTAAGTATACAACTTTCTCTCTAAATTTCTAAACCTTTTACCACTTTCATTTGCAATACATTTTATTTATGGAAAAATACAAAAACGCTTATAAATCCTAAACCCACTCACTCACCTCTACATCCTGCCTTCGATACCGTTCTTCCTCGTTATCATCGTAGCCTACATACCGAGCGTTTGAAACGCTAAACAGACCTACAGCCAGTAAGACAATCAAATGGACAGAGATGAAGAGTGCCATGATTAGAATTATAAGTGACAGATATTTTGTTTCCAGAAAAGCCTAACTAAAAATTGACGCAAGGTTTCACAAGAACTGTTAGGTTGGTGGTAGCCTTTTAGCCTTTTTTAAGAGGTTTATGAGGAAAAATGGACTAAAAGTATTAAGATAAATTAAATGTGGTTCCTTTTAATGGAGGAAAACAACGCTTTGACCTAAAAATGTATTTCCTATCATTTATTGGTTTGAAGTCCAAAACTTCAACGTTTAAGTCCCGTCAAACTCTGTGGTTAAGAGTAAAAAGCTTCATTATTATCCGACTAAAACGAATGAAACTTTATAATCTTCAAATATATGCAAATGCAACTCAAAAAGACGCCTAATCATATCTTAACATCCTAAGCATTTTACCTATTACTGATTTTATTAATTGCCCATTTTTAACCAATTAACAATTCCCTGCAGATATTTCAATGAACAAGTTAAAAATTACGTGTTGAGGTAGTTTACTTTAAAATACTAAGACCAAGATTTTAATTAAGCTTCACTACGTTCTCATTTAGATTATTTTATCCATCAATTTCTACGCTTGTGCTTTTATTTCTTCAGGATGGTTGCGGTTATGTTTTTGTCCGTTTAACAAGCCAACGGTTGACGGTTAGTACAAGGATAGTTTACTGCTTTTATCGCAGGAAATTAGGTAACCGTTGCATTAAAAGTTTAGCCAAGAATGGGATTTTTTTAGGAAGTCTTGAACTTCAATGCATAAGAATCGCCTAATGCATAATGGGAGTATGCAGCCAATTTACTGCGGGCATTACTTAAATATTATTATTCACGTCAAATACAAATACAATCGTACAGTTTAAATGTACTGGAAGCCAGAAAATAACTTTCTCTTGCGGGTTGTTTTTCAAAACGCTTTTATTAATTAAAGCCATCCATGTTCTTCCTTTACCATAAATAAACATATTACATCATAATCATACCACACCATCCCATCGTCTTATCCTCTATCCCTTTATAATCATCATAATTTCAAAATTGTACAACTTTTCATTGAAATGTTTTCCTAATTCTGTAACAATGATTATAAAGCCGAAGATGTTCCACGGTATTTCTTCTGGATGAGGTGCATGTTTCCGTTGTTTCTGATTTCCATGAATGAATAACTTGCGTTTCTTTGTAATAATGTTTATGTATAATATTTATATGCTTGTTTTTATGTATGTTTGCAATACCAACACCCTCACCAACCATCGTACCCTTTAAATACCTTTAACTCAACTCAATGGAATATGTTTTTGGATACGGACACACAAGTAATTAATTAACCATTTAAATTACAGTAAATTACTTTCAGTTAACTGCTTGGGAAATCACATTTGAGCACATTCACTCACACTTTTACATTCTTTCGTTTAACACTTTTTAAACCAACAAATGCAGAGCCTTTTACAATTTTTCATGAAAACCTACACTTCTACTTTCTCTAATCCCGTATTAATTTTTCAGTACTAAAAATGGCCACTTGCCATTCGTAAAGCAGTAATTAATTACAAAGTTATTACGAATACAACGACTTAATATAAGGAACAGCCTTGCGTTTCAATTATTTATTGAAAACTGATTAAAACAAGTAGGGTTTCCCAGCAGTAAAACTTGATTACTGTTAATAATTTAGCTTACTACTGGTTTAAACTTCTCACTTAGGCTCGCGTTGCACTATTATACACTTATCAACATGCATTCCACCCTTTGTTTTAACGTATAAATCTAATGACATGACCCTGGGTTGTTTTTCTATCGATTACAACAATTAAATCGATTAAGGAATACATACAAAGTAGACAGACACGGTCAGTGATTATGGATTTTTTTTCTGAGATGAGAGAAAGAGGTTTTATAAGAAGAGGATCTTTGTATGAAATGAAATCAGAGGTAAAAGTTTCTAAATAAAAATTACAAGTATAATGTGTAATTATAATCAAAAGGAATCGATTAACAAGGTCAAGTTAAGTCTTCATCGAGAAATGAGTCCATTCTTGAGCTCTTTTTATCCTCTACTAAAACGAAAGGAATCATCACTTTATTCGTAGTCTTGATAAAGTAATCCATAGTTATTTATAATGGTACTTATTAGTAGTTATTATTACAGTATCTATCATTCATCAGTATTGATTCAGGATTGCAATCAAATTAATATGGATTAACAAGGCCAATTAATTTCCCATTCCAATTTTAAATAATCAACTCGGCCTGATTTAAAAAAAGTAGTTGTAATTCACTCAAGAGTTATTTGGGTAATTTTCCCGAATACCGATTGCGGTAAGGAATTAATCAGTAGCACATACAATCTAATCAGTAGGGGACAATTGCTTAGAACTGACTGTAGTGTAAGCACTAACTACCAGATAGTTATAATATTACAACAAGTAATAATTATAATATGTCAAACCAGCCGACAATTTTTGCCTTGATCACCTATTCTTCTAGTGAATTAGTTAGTATTTAATTAAATATGATTCCTTTTTAGTTAATCAGCAACGGAGGTGGCATACCATACCATTTGTGGTAATCCATACAAAAACCAATTACATAGTATATCAATCAACTACAACAGTTACTTACCTAGAACTACCTACCTCCACTCAACTAGCTCTACACATTCGAATTCGAAAACGGACGACCATGACGAACTAGAATTTTTTTTACGATAACTACCTAACCAACCTATCTAACTGCTCTAACGATGATACATTTTTTAGTAGGTAGCTAATTTACTTTAGTTAAGAATTAGGTATGCCAACACTTTAAGTTAGTTACATTATGCAGTTAAAGCTAGTGAACAGAGAGACCACCAGTTTTTTATGTTAATGTAAAACGACGGTTAAACTCATTCAAAACTCATCCATATTTTGTTTTGTAGTTTCAAGAAATCAGCAACTTTCTCGGATCTCAGCTCGCATTCAGAAAGACAAGAAAGGAAGGTCTGTATTTTATACCAACTATTATTTTCTGCTGGAAGGGTGTAATGTAATGTACGACCGTCCAAGGGTTTCATAATTTTTTTAGAATCCTGCCAATTCCCTTTAGAATTTAGAAAATTAATCCGTTGAATTCAAAGGTTTGCAGATTTCAGAAATACTTCAGAAATTAAAACAAAAGTCGGTCAACGAGTTAGTTTAAACCGCAGAATTAGATAATATTAGGATAGATGACGAACACAGCACGAGACAACAGTTTACATGCCTATATTAACCTTCAACTAATTAACTTCGTAGCAACATATCATCAAGTAGTTTTCCCTCCTGCTAGTGGAGTAAGGTAGGTATATGTATGTAATTAATTTGTTTAGTTAGTAGTAGTAGCAGTAGTACCGTCATGTTTAGCATTTTTACAACTACTATAAAAACCAAGGATGATGAACTATCCCCCTGATCCTGAGTTAATGAGTAAGTGTAAAATTAAATGAAAAAAACTAACAAAATAATAACAATGATTAAATTATAACAAAACAATGCAACACAGAATACCAGTTTAACACTTTCATCAAATCTTTTATATTTTAATAACCGGAATAGATGTTAAAGAGTGTGTATTCTTTTAGTAATTCAATTTAATTGATAATTATTAGCGTAAGAAGTGATTATTTACTAATTTATTCCCGGATTCCTATTCATTTCGAATGATTGCTTGCTTGATAAAAAGAAAAAGTGGAAAATCTTCTTGCAGGACGATAATAATTAAATTAAAGCTGACATTGACATAATGTGTGGTGTAATAATATTAGAAGTAAATAGTAATTATTATAATGACAGTTCAAATGCACGTGTTTTCACTACCCTTAGCAGAAGTATAGTAAATAGAATAGTAATAATAATCGGTATGTTTCAGTGTAAGAACAATTATTAATGGTATGGTTGGTGTGCCTTTCATCATAAGTTGTCTCTCACATCCAAACAAACAGACTGCAGCAGTTATTCACACTATAATTTTATCCTCTCTCTCGCTCTCCAATAATAGAATCGTAGTAGATAGTAGAAGTGCTTAGTTCTCTGTCTTCACGGATTCATTTTGATGTCATCATTGTTACGAATTCTGAAACAGACAAAGATTAAAGCAATTAAAAATTGAGTTCTTATTAAGTTTATTCTAGTGTTAAAAAGTAGCAATTATCGCCACGTTTTATCGTTAGAACTACCAAACCAAAACGATGGTTTGTTCACGCGTAATACAAATTTAATATAACTAACAGCAAGGGGTGGGATAATGGGGTGGGGGGGCTTTAGCTTAAGATTCTATCTTACGAAACAAGAGAACAGTTATGGCTTTACATAAAAGATACAAACATGGCAGAATTGCACCCACTTGCCAAACTCCCACGCCCGTTAAGGAACACATAAAAATCCCTAAAAAACGAGTAACATCTCGTAGCATAGGAGGACAAAAGTAAGGAACACGCTGAGAAAGAAACTTCATTACTACCAAAGGTACAAAATACCATAAGGGAGGGAACTCATTGCACTAGGTCTTTCAAGATGAAAAAATAAATCATAATTTGAATGAATTCAGAAATAGTCCATAACTTTAAAAGGTCCTATTATAATTATATTTTATTAAAATAATTACTAATTATAATTACCTTCATAATTGACTTGGCCATCTCCATCAATATCGGCTTCTCGGATCATTTCATCGACCTCTTCATCAGTCAATTTCTCCCCAAGATTTGTCATAACGTGTCGAAGCTCGGCAGCGGAAATGAAACCGTTTCCATCTTTATCGAAAACTCGGAACGCTTCTCGAATTTCTTCCTCACTATCAGTGTCTTTCATTTTCCTCGCCATCATCGTTAAGAATTCCGGAAAGTCAATTGTACCATTGCCTATTCAAATCAAACATTAAGCCACATCAGTTCAGCCCTTTTGTATCTCTTTGGAATATAATTCATCCTTATCTTTTGTTGCATAGTTATATTTCTAGGGGTATTATTACCATCGGCATCGACTTCATTGATCATATCTTGGAGCTCAGCTTCGGTGGGATTCTGGCCCAATGAGCGCATGACGGTGCCCAACTCCTTGGTGGTAATTGTACCGTCTCCATCCTTGTCAAAGAGGGAGAAGGCCTCTTTGAACTCCGCGATTTGCTCCTCGGTCAATTGATCTGCCTGAAAAGTCATGCAAAATATAAAGATGTTAAAAACACTTCGAAATACAGCCTTTTCCCCGTAATCGTCCTTGTTTTTCATAAACTCAACCCAATTCCCAATTCAATCAACCAGCTTTCTTCGTTTTATAGTTTATAGAGCTTTCACCAACTTTCACTTTGTCGATAGATTCATGTCTTTTTGATTTGAGGCACTAAAATCGGCCACTTTACACTTCGAATCTCCGATACGTAAATAGGATAGGACACTACGATGCCTCTTTACCAGAACTTCTGCACTGCAGCCTTCCGTTTTAAAAATAGTTCGACCTCCACACTAATTAATCTACATTTTAATACATCCCCCATGTATGTATAACCCGAAAACTTTCATTACCATTTCACTAATTCAACAAGGTCTCCGCCTGGTTAACCAATTTATATTCTAATTAAAATGAACCTAAACTCTGTCACTCAACCTTCGGCCTCTTTTTAAATAAAAATGAATGAATGCAACATGTACATGGGAAAGGCGACGTATTAATGTTTTTCTCCCAGCACTAGCAAAAGACGAGTATAATTCATCAGCAGGCATTACATTTTCTACCTGCACAAAAAAGTAACAAAAGGCCCATATCCCTAACCAAGCTCTCAACTGATGCAGACTTTCACTCTACTTTCTTTCGCCACGTCATGTTTGAGTTGAGAGATACACGGATGGAACGTTGATTTAATACTAGTAGTGGTTTGGTTAGCTGATTTCGTCTCGTAAGTCAAGTCGTAGTAAACTACATTCTGTTAGTCGTACAACTACAAACTACAACATCCTCAGCCATTATAAGGATACGTTATATTATAGCAGAGTAGTAGCAGGAGAATGATTGGAGTTTTTGGTCGAGTAAGTAGTACATTAAGTTCCCATTATGCGGTAAAAGAGTCCGCAGGACCGAACAAAAAACTAAGCTTACACTTACGAGACGACGGCTATCACTACGACTAACTACTACTAGTGGGTTAAGTATTGATTTTACCTCCAACCACTCTCTTTCACCTACCACACATTTTCAACTTTCTCTCTTTCCCAACAATCCCTGTAGCTAGCATACTGACAAGCAGATAAATTACGTGGTACAGTTTTGACTAACGGTAACGCCAGCTTCCTAGTTCCTCTACACACAAAAGTCTTTCTTCATGGCACAACTGTTGTAAGGAGTTTGGATGAAACTCGAAATTAAATTATTATTAGACCGATTTTAAAGAAAAAGAAAAGCTACCACGTGGATGTGAAAGGTTCTAGAAACAGTTTCCACTTACGAAATTGGAAATTGATAAATATTCTACTCTACCAGCATTTACTATCAAAAGCTAAAAAGCTTACATTAACTTATTTACCTTTCGTCTTTCCAATCTAAATCTGTGGTCTGTCCATATAAACCTCCACTAAACTTTCACTTGCACTTACACAGCATTAAATATAAGCGTAAAGATGAAATTCTAGAATAAAGCGGCGTTTAAAGTAACACGAATTATGAAGGCTACAGCCACAGGTATTACAATTCATTCAGCATTTAAGAAGCAAATGGAAATGAAGACTACATACAAAATACAGTTGCCAGTTTGCCAGTGCTCAAGCCAACTAGCCCACCCTCCTCGATCATGATTAGCATACGAATAAGAATAAGAACCATCGACTTAGACTATTTTACTACAGGACAGTTCTTTGATTGATCCTTGCTTGCCAAAGATAAGCGCGATGACTATAAGTATGATGGATGGAGGAGCTTTTAAAACAAACCAAAATCCAAGCATCGATATCGATTCAAGAAACCAAAAAACCTTAAATTAATATGCCCAACCCATTGCATTTAATATTCATATCCTAATCACCTCGATCGAGCCTCAAAAAGAATGACTGACTAACCCTACCTGCGACAACCTCGCATATCTTGAAGTACCAGTACTAACAAAAATTCAGATTCCATGATATTGATTTAAACCTAGAAATTGGCAATTTGCAAATTTAAACTTATTTTTTTCCTTTTTTCTGCAACAAAAATGTGTAGAAAAATTCTTTTTTCAACTCTACAAAAGCAATACAACGTTTACGTTACGGTTAAAGATTCATCTTTATTTTACTAACCTACTAGCTAACCTACGAACATTCCAGTTCCATTTCAGATACGACGATAAAAAAGGGACTTTCCTTTAAAAATAAGTTTACTTTTTCGGCTTATCCGACCGATATTTTATTTCAATGGCACATGGCAGCTCCTCAGAAAAAAAATTAAAACACAATGTCATCCCAGCAATAAATTTTCATTAATTTCAATGAAAATCATTCATCCTTCTCAAACCCGGGTAAAAATAATCTACTAATTTTGCTAACCATTTTTACGCTTTCTTAAAAAAAAAGCTTGTCTGTGGACCGGTTCTAACTGCAGGTAAAAACTAATTAATGATAAAAGAAAAGAAAGTAATGTAGTAAAACTTGCAAGCACAGCAAAATTCACCATCCTACTCTACCGTAATGCACCAAAATAAAATACAGCGGATGGGCTGCCTCGAAAAAAGTCGAGCAATCAATGAATTGTATTAATTTTAAAATCAATCATTCATACATATTTCTTTTCTTGACAGCTCCAGCCAAACAAAATCCATTTTTTACTCCTAATTACAGCATTTCTAATGTAAGTACACGTAGAGAGAGATTCAAGCGGCAGCCTGGCACCATATCAACATCTGGATGTGGATATGATGAAGTAGCAAGATTAATTCTAAATTCTGAACAGACTTACAATTTAAAATAAAAACAATACAACTGTTCTGTCCGTGTTTTGTTTGTGGTCAGAAGAAGACTCATTTGGCTAGAAAAAAACTCTACACACACAAAACCAAACTTGAATCAATAATACAAAAGCCTTCCAGTTGCCTGCTTTTAGTCGCTGCGTGATGATATAATTTTAATGCCTAATTTTGCAATCACATTCCCGTTTTATTTTTTAATCACTTCATAAATCCGTATTATGTGTCCCAACCCCAAGCATTTCTAGCTAACTTATATTTAAATTAATTGAACCAATAATTCAACTTAACATCAATAAAAACTATTCAATTTTACTACATACACACGACACGATACAAACTAATTTCGATGTTTTTCCGACATATTAATGATTAATGACAACCAACAGAGAACAGAGACTTCTAAAGCAATTAACTGGTGGATTGGTACAGAATATTTAAACACTTCCAGGACATACATTACTATAAGTAAATCAATACTTACATTTTATATAGGTAGGTACCTTCCTTCACTTTCCAAAAAATAAATTCCGTAAAATGAAGAAACATGCCGCAAACATACCTTTTATGTCTACCTGTAACCTCTCAAACATTTCTCCTCACGCTTTCTGCAGCACTGTCAGTTTACATTCGTGTAAATTAAATGATTAATCAAACATGTCATGGAATACTCTTCATTATAATAATTCTAACGTTGACTCTGCATATGTCGCCCTGAATTCTATTGATTTTCAATGACATATCGACATCGTATTATATCATATCATGATATGTGTCATTCGAATCCTCCCAGCCTATCCAAATGTCAGCAACTATTAAAAATTACCCTGTTCAAAAATTCCATGCGCTTTATTCGTCTGTTCACCTTCATTTTATACATGAAATATAGACCAGCTACACTAAAAAAGCCATCCACTCCTAATTTCCACAACAAAACAAAACTACAACCACTCAGACTACTTACTAAGGACCTTAAAAGCCCATTTTTATAATCAACTATTTAACATAATGGATCCTCTTCATTTTTATTACGAACCCGCTAACCTTGCTACTTTACCTTTGCCGTTCAGTAGGTTTTTTTGCCGGTATTCATCATCATTATTCTTCTTATTTACTAAACATCATAACATCAAGCTGTATAACTTGCATTGCTCAATTTCATAACAAAGGTATTCTATTACCTATTACCATCCATATAATGGAAAAAATTGCAAAACTTGAAAATAAAATATACATTACAGCTAACAATTCCAACTTACTTACTCTCCGACTCTGACTAATCACCGTTTGTTTTGTAGCCTAATGAAGCCAATGTCATCCTATAACCTCACTAAAACTACAAGATCGAAAACGCATGCTTATGCTAGCAATATCGTACAAGAATTCAGTAGTAGTAGTCAGTAGTGGAATGGTGATCTCATCATTTGTAGTACAAGTTACTAAGTAAGTAGTAGTTGTAAAGAGTAGTAAAAAACGTCAACTTTACCAAGTAAAATGCTAATTTAGCTTCTAGTTCAGTCCTGGTCACACATTAAAATTGCAAATTCCACCTACTAACACATCTTCTGTATGCAAAACTGTTGTAATAAAATAAAGCTTTAAAACCATAAAACAACCGCATATTTAAAAGACGAGAGAAGAACCAGTCATAGCCGGCTTTAGGTATTTGGACAAAAAATCAGTCTAGCTTATTCAGTCAATGGAAGAGCCGTAGCACTTTTCAACTGCATTTCCTGTCCCTATTTTTCAATTTATTTAGGCCCTGCCTTCTGTGTTTCTTCACAAAATAAATTATTATTTTAGAAAGGTTTATGGAATTCTTGAAAACAAATAGCCACAAGAATCTACAACGCTCTCACACAACGTATTTAGGTCTTCTACAGAACTACACGTCGCATACCGGCATTACCTGCAGCTGCACAAGAAATTATGGAAAGGGAGGCAAAACTAATTGGATCTATGAATTTATACTATCAATATCCATCCTATGTCTTTGTTTTATACTACGATTCATACGATATGGCCTAAACTTTGACATCTATGACCTGTATTTGACCGGTTCCATGGTTCCAAGCCGTTTGGCCTTGCCTTGAAGCATGAAGTTTTATGAAAAAGACTATCGTTTTTCCTGAAGAATCAAAAAATTATCAGCTAACGATTTGCATCATAAACTTGACTTTAGAAACCCCCCCCCCCCCGATTCGATAAGGCAAGGTTCATGCATTCATTCATGTCATACGCTAAAGTCTTTCATTATCATATCATCGATCCCTATCCCTCCCTATCCCTATTATTCAGTTGTCAAACTGTTTATAAAACAGTAAAAAGATCGGACCAAGAGTAGAGCTAAATTTCCCCCAATAAATCACCAAAACGCTTATCAAGTCTTCACCAGTAAAAAGTGAAGTCATTATTTCAATTTTTTGCAGTTTTGATAAACTCAGGAACTTTTACTATTATTTAACCAAGCCTGAACTGATAACCAAGCAGATAAGCATATCAGTACAGCATCCTTTTCCCCTTTGTAACTTATTTATATTTATACAATATTAAATAACTAAAAACTAAAACCTAACTCCAGTTACATGCTTCGCTTATCGCTTCGTAATTTTAAACCTCCACCCCGACCCCAGTCAAATTATTATTACCAAGAAATGTAATGCAACGAACATGAAGTATGAAGTATGAAGTAATGAGAAGAAGATTAGATTAAAGTTATAATGAGAATTCCACTCTTCCATCCGTATCATCATATCCTGTCCAAATATTTGATTTCGCAAACCCCGACCCATATAAGCCCCCCCCCCCCCAGCATATTCCGCAACTACTCTCATCTCAGGAATTCAATCCATTATCTGAATTATCTCCTGTTGTATCTATCTTGTCTGTCTGGCTGAGTGTACTTTTGCTACCAAAGATATCAGATCAAGAGTGTTCAATACAATTTAGTCCCCTTTTTAGCTGACAAAGTACCGTGAGTTTGAGTTACTCAGGCAGACAATTAATGCTGAAATCTGTTGATCCTGAACCAGCTTGCACAAATTTACTTCACCTCTGATTCTTGCCTCGCTTCACTTTAAGTTGTTTTACAAATTACAACTTCGAATTTCAAATGGAAAAAGCACGCCTCAATGCCCTAATTTAATTTACAAATGTATCCCTCATCAAATTACAATTTAAAACCCTCTTTCCTAGTCAATTCTTCCTCTTTTTTCCTTGAATTTAAAATAAATCCTTTAAAACATGGAATGTCAAATTGAAAAAAATCTTCAAATAAATTATCAAACATACTAATGGCACTGCTTAATAATTAACCATGCAGGCAAACCGATAACCGAATAGATCCACCAAAAAGTAAAGTAAACTGAAAGTCTAAAGTCACGCCCCTTCCACATCTGCAGTCGAGTCTGCAGATGATTATTAGGTAGTAAACTACCTAATAAAATCCCCAAAAGATAACCGATGTGATTGATAAGCATCGCTCCACGCTGACCAGACCACACCCCCTCCCTCCCTCCGCCCTAAAGCTCATCCATCTCCCTTCGAACAGTTTTTTAAAATGCCGTAGTATTTCTCTAGCAGAATTCTACAAATTCCACCAGCACAACTAACTACACGATTCCTTGACCCTATGACCCGGTTGTTCTTTTAAAATGTACCAAACTTTCACTTTTCTCAACCACTAAATCCTTAAATTATCCCTTTCCTGCCTTCCAAAACAAAACCAATGAATCCAATCCATCCATCCTAAATCTTTATCCATTCACCTTCCCATTTCGAATATAAAAAACCCCAATAAATACCGTAAAACCCATCTCTTATCCTCCCAAAAGCATCCCCCTACCTCCTCAACTAAAATACGTATAAAAAAAACTGAACTAAAACCTCAAAACTTACCATTTTTAGATAATTCGTAGACTTTATCGCCGCTAGAACCTCCCAAGTAAAACTTCACTACCGCTTATCTCCTCCGACAACAACTCACACTCGTACACTTCACTTCCTTCCACTCCTTTCAAAACTTTACCCCAAAAATGTCTCCTTTTTTCCAAAAACTTGCAAGATTTCCTCCGATTTTCTTTAATTTCTCTTCAAATTGAACTTTTTCAGAGTGTTAACTTTTCCTCTAGAGAGCCAACTTGTTACTGTGTCAGCTCCGTAGAACACCACACTTCTCAACCACTCAACTTTTGCCTGCTTCAACCGCACCACTCCCTTGACCTCGTTACCGCCCCTTTATCCTCCTCCGCCACTTTTTACATACCCACCCGGGTCAAAAAACCGAGTTTTGACCCCTAAAAAGGGTTAGGAAGGTGTATTTATGGGAGTTAAGGGGTTTTTTGAGGGGGTGGGGGTTCTATTTGAGGGGGTATTAATTTATGAAATAAGGAGGACTAGATGAGGGTTGGGTGATTGAGATGAGAGGAGGTTGGGGATTGGTTCCTGGGCTACCTGCAATGCGTCAATTGCTCCAGCTTAGTTCCGGCGTTTTGAGCCCTTGGCGCAGCCGAACGGAATATAACGGGCAACTACTCGGCCAAAATGAGGAAAATTGGGGACCGTAAATTAATTAGAACCCCGGGGAGTTAAAACACAAGAAATATAAAAACCTTTATTTCTAGGTTTTAAAAGGTTTTAAGGGTTTTTTTAAGAGATTATTGTGTTTTTTGTAGATACCCCACCCAAGTTTGATGGAGGGGTGTCGTTTATTTAGAGTCTTTTACGTTGGAGTTGAAGAGAAAATCTTGTTTGCGAAGAAAGCTTGATTTTTTCTCTACTAAAAAAAGGGGCTATTAATACTTTTTTCCGGTTAATAAACCAACTCATTGAAGTTTCATGGGGAATTTTTATACTAGGAAACAACTTTTTATAGGGAATTTTCATGTTGGGAAATTTTTCTAGGGGTCATTCAGTGAGGGTTTTTTTATTTTACAGTCCTAGGAAGGAAATAGAGAAAGTTTCCTTATTCAAGGGATCAGAAAAGTTAAAAAGTATGTATTGGGAACGGGGAACTGGCTTTTTAACCTGAATTTATGCCTCGTTTAGCTGTAATATTTATGGCTTACGTGGAATTATAAGGGGGAACACAAATAATACGGAAGTTTTTTATGAAGTTTTCCTGTTAAAATAATTTTTGTAACTGAATAAATCCCCTTATCACTCCCATTTTCTAGAGATTTCTTATGCTATCTTTTTTAAACTTTTGAGAGTACCGTATTTCCCGATTTAATTCCCCCCCCCCTAAATAATTCCCCACCCGAAGACTGACATTCAGCAAAAAGTTAAGGCTTCACCTACTGCAACCGTTTCTACTACAACTACCATGGGGTCCGGGCCAGTTGAAGTAATAATCCCCCCTCCCCCCGGAATAATTCCCTATGGGGAAAAAATTCCGATCCCTCAAATTGAAGCTTTTTTAATAAGAGATATTGAAAGTTAACTTTCTCAAAGGATCAATACCTAAAATAATTTTGAGAGGGGTTATTTTACCATAAAAATTTCGAATTAATTTATAATTACCAAAAGCAGAGAATGCGTTTTTATTTACTAAACTTTAAAATGTTTTTTGTAATTCAATTAAGGAACTACTTCAGAGAATGTACATATAAGAAACAAAAAATTACTAGTATTAAAAACATTAAACTGAAATTTTATTATTTAAACGATTCATATTCTTTAGTTTAATTGCATTTCAATTGCAATTTGCATATTCACTCAATTTCAGTTTTAAAACAATTATGAATTATTGGGAACGGCTGGTTAATTTTTTCATTTTGCAAGACCAATTCAGCAAAAAGTTGAAAAAGTCTATTTTTTGGTGGAATTTTTATTAAAATTACTACTTAAATTATAAAAAGTCTGGGTTCTAAACAAAAAATTCGATTGAAATAATAATTTCCCACCCCGGAATAATTCCCTATGGCAAATCGGAGTTTGAAAAAATAATTCCCCGGGGGAATTAAATCGGGAAATACGGTATTTTTCTTTAAATTTTGTTTGTAACTCTTCATCGCTTCTGGCTTATTCAAATTACAAGTAGGACATCCCACTAACTATGCAATACCCTAGTGTACGACTTGCTATAGGGAATGTAAATTCTTATTTATTCCGTTACTCTTAAATTTAAATTATAATACTACAAAATACCGATATAAAAGTTTACTTTAATTTTAAATTGTAATGTACTTTCATTCTATTTACAACCCTCTTTACTTTCCCCGTATGAGTCTTCTTCTTCGGGGAATATCTTGGGTTTGAGACAAGTAACTTTTCCACAGTCAACCGATGATTATATACAAGTTTTTGAAGCTAAGATACCAGGAAAGCAAGCAACAATCATCCGTCCATGCTTTCTCCCTGATATTGCAGCATGAATATATTTATATACTCTATATCCTCCAGGCCAAATATACGTATTTTGGGAATATTATACAGTTTTACCGGGTTCTACCCGCCTAGCAGGCTGCCTACTTTCCCCGATTCGGTTGTAGAAGAGAGAGTTGGCTTTTCTTTCTTGCCGACGGGCATTTTCCCCCTTGATAAGCTTTACCCTGATTTGTATACTTTTTCTTCGACGCCAAGTCGGGACAAACCCAACTTGATCATGCATGCAACTTTCGTCGCTTCTACTACTACTCCTAACCCTAATTACTACTACTACTACTACTACTACTACTACTTACTACTGCTACTACCACTACTACAACTACTACTACTACTACTGCTACTGCTACTACTGCTACTACTACCACTACTACTACTACTACTACTACTGCTACTACCACTACTACTACTACTACTACTAATACTACTACTACTACTACTACTGCTACTACTGCTACTACTACCACTACTACTACTACTACTGCTGCTACTACTACTGCTACTACTACTACAACTACTACTACTGTCTACTAACTGCTACTGCTACTACTACTCCACACATATTTTATGTCAGTTTTTCCCTCCCGTTTGACATTGGATCTTTGAACGTTGGGTCGTCGGCATCATATGTCATGCATGTTATTCTGTTCTTTATAGAATTTCCTATTCCCACGCGACCACACCTCATCTCATCTGCATCACTTTTTTTTATTCTGGAACCCACCCCCTTTTTCTGCAAATCCTACCTGCCACCATCCGGTCCGAACTTTTGCCACATGCTTTTTATTTTCTTGGGTGAAAGTATCTCAGAAAGTATCTCCGAAAGTATCTCTTGTGTGTTTTGTTTAGTTTTGTTACATTTTCACGCTTCTTAGGTAATTGCATAATATTTACGAACAGTACAGTTGAATCAAAGCAGCGTTATAGATAAGTTTATGCACTTATCACTTGGCGTAAATGGGACCGTGGGAAGATTCCATTGCATTAAGCAATATTTCAAGTACATATTTTGTCGTCGGATGTGCATGCAGGTTAGGGATGTCTACTATAGGAGTCATAACCATTTCTAATTCTAAACATTTCATGTTTCAACTTTTCCACTGTGTAATCATCGTATGTTTGAGAAGCATCTTTGATCCGGGTGTGGACATAGACAAAAGGTCAGAATTGTGAGCAATAAGTTTTTAGTTATGCCCTTCAACATGCTAAAAAAATTTAGTAATTAAATCATACAACCACTATTGCTGTTCAATTCATAAGGCAATAAATTACTGCAAAATGCTCAACTTTATTAAGATAAGATGAAGATATGACTCTACTAAAATGTTGTTTTGGATGAAATGTCGAAGGATTACAACCATCTTAGAATTAACAATGAATGGTTACATGAATATTCTTTAGCTCTATTGAATGTGAACAGAACGCATTCTAGCATAACGTGTTCTTTTCAGCAATCTCATGCATCAATTAAAAAGTTAAAATCGAGCTGAATTTACTTTCCGGATGCGCGTTTCCTTGTCAGTGTCGATGGTTGTGACTTGTGGCAGTACATTGTGACCGCTAATCATTCCTAAATAATATTATAATTTGGACGGGCGATACTTCGTTTTAAAAGGGATTTACAAATTACATCCCAACTAACAAGGAAATATAGGTTCCCTTTAGTGTCCATCTATTGTTGTATAATTAATAATTTCTTAAGTACTCAGTGACGGATTCCGTAGGGTATATTCATGGTCCCTGCAGCGTTTTTCTTCCACTGTTCGTGCTAATACGAATGAGGGTTAGCTATCGAGAGCGAGAATAAAAACTGAGAAAAAGCGCTAGTTGAGAATGAATATTCCACATCGCAGTTGCAGCTCCGCCATTTCTACTTCATGGCTCCATTTTTCATATTCTATGGGACCTTTCCGACTATCCTAACACAGTTGGCTTTATGACATCCTGAACATGAAACTGTACTGACTGTGAGAATTCTCTCCCTCCGTATGGTTAACCTCTAACCTTAGCGTAGAGTAGAAAAATCAATCCAGATTAATTGCGCAATTAAAGTATGAATTCAGCTTCCAAAAAGTAGCTTTGTCAAACCTTTTAACTTGACCAAATGACCTTACATCTTACGTGAGATTCAGTACGATGTTAAATGTCTGTCATAAATTCTGCATAAAAACAACCCACCGAGGAACTTATTTATCAGTCTTGCATTTCCATTCTGCCAGTAGTAACGATACCTATAGCTTATCATCCGATTATTTTTGGTAAAAAAAACCTTTTTAGAAAATGCAGAATCTTCGCCCTAGCGTCTTCCTATCTCTCCTCATTTTGGGGATGAGCAGCGCCCAGGTTTCGGTCAATTACACCGCTACCATAGATGCCATCAATGCCGAAAGTGCAAAAGCGCAAGCTGCACAACCATCTTCAATAGGAGATGGTAAAAGTTCTTCCTTGTACTACTTCCTATCATTCGAAGCAATCAGCACACAAACTGTAACAAGTTCTTGTTAAAACCGTGCAATATTTTTTCAGACTTAGCTGCTGGAATCTTTATCCCAATATCCTTTTCCGTAAATGGGACAAACAAAACGGCCTATCTTAACCTTGGCTTATCGGCCCTTCCAGCAGCCACTTTTGTCTGCGGTGAGATTCCCATTCTAAATGCCATTGGTTGTCACATTTGTTCCCTGGACTGTCTTCTGGCTCACAATAAATACGGAGGACGATGCGGAACGGCTCCTAATCCACTAAACCCTACCCAAAGGGCCGGTAACGTTTGCTTGTGTTATGACGAACCGTTCGCAAACCAGACTGTTCCCACAGCGGAGCAAAGCTGTGGACCCGTCTTTAATTCAGAGATCGGTACGCTGTTTATTTCATTATGTTCAGAAAATATCGAATGCATAGAACTACAGGGTCGTTGATAAATTAAAGTATCGCACAATCCAATATTTTTTACCCTCTCCCCACGGTCACACCAACGTGTTCTATTGAGAGTGGAAAGTTGGTATCCCTCGCTTTACCCCTTTATGCATAGGTTTTTTTAATAAATAATTCCTGTGAATCCAGATGTGGCAGTTGATGAGGCACTTACCATTGGAATTTATAAACGCGAGCAGTTGGGACTTTGTGTCGGTAGTGCTGCTACTGGGCCGAATCTTTTTAATCTGAGTGGACCTCAAGGAAACGGGTACAATTCTGATGGATGTATCGTGGACTGCTGCAAGAACCACCAGTATGCCACCGGAGCTTGTAACAATCAGATTCCCGTTTCACAATATCCAGGACAGGTTAATCTTGTTCAGAAGCCCTTCTGCGGATGCTATTATGGTAATGTAACGGCGTCTGGTTGTATGTAGAGAAATTGTGTAAAACTTAAATAAATTTGACCCCTGAAAAATCATTTTCTGTAAGATGTTTCATAAGTTTAATCAGTTAAAGCATAGCTGAGCTGAGATGAGTGTGCATAATCCAAATTTAATAAATATCATTCAGCCTTCATACTGATTAAAAATGATTTACTAATATGAAATTAAAAATTACAAATTGGCGAATATTTATGCGCGATTACGCTTGGTATTTTTTGGTTGTCTTTACTTATTTATAGTTTCAACTTATTGATTCCGTTTTATCGAGTAATGAATAGCATTGATGTTTTAATTACAACTCACTGAGGACATATGAGATTTTTCTAAAGTTCATAAAAAGGGACAATACTAATTGGCTGCTTGGTATGTATTCTCATGCAAATTAATAACCAAAACTCAAAAGAATACGACCGAATTCGAAACTCTACTATTTAGGTTTACCATTATTCATTTAATGCTTTTGCAATGGGAAGAAATACTATTGATATTGCATAAACTTGCTACAGTTTCAAGAGATAAGCTGGCAACATGAACATGATCCAGGCCAGGGGTTAACATTTTTCTGAGACGAACTTAATCAAGGTTATAGACTGACCCACCCCTACCCATAAAGATCCTTGTACTGTTGTATATCCTCGATTCGGCTGGGGTCAAAATTTCACGGGTTAAGCATTATCTGAGTTCATATGAAACTTATCGATATAATTTTTTAGTTATGCTCTTTATCACGCTAAATTTTACTACTAACCCACGACAACCGCTGTACAATCGTTAGGTATATTGAGGCGAAAAATTGCTTGAAAAGGCTCATTTTCTCAAAGCTAAACGATATTCCTACATGTTACAGTCAGAGTCAGTGCTGTTTAGGATTAATGCGATAAAAACGCAGACTTTAAAATAAATGATAATATTCAATAAATTTATTTTTTAGACTCATTCCGTTATATTACTTTCCTTGCGTTATCATCATCATCCTTTGTGTTCCTCCAGGCTTGACGTTTTTCCTGAGCCAATTTAAAATAAGAATTGTCAGAGTAGATACAAAAAGGTTACTCGTACTTTTAAGCATATTTCTGTCACATTGCTATGCTATGCAGTCAATCCCAATCCCATATTGCTATTTTGTGGTCAAGAATTAAATCTCGTGGCTTTTCCCCGTATAAAAACACTTTAGCGAATGTTTTTCAAGCAGTAATAAAAAATCCGTTGCCTCAAAGGTCAGCCTTTGCGATGGTCGGGGCTACTACTTTTTTATTTCTGTTGTCAACTCTTCGTATATTTAAAGCTTAATGTAATTTATTTCAGCTCATGGTGAAAGCAACTTTGTGATTGTTCAAGAACCTAATTTATTATTCACTTGCCTCGACTAAGAAGCACAATAGAAGCTTATAAAAGCAAAAATATTTTCATATGAAATGCTATTTTAATTTATAAATATCACAGCAAGTCTTTCAAGTAAATATCTCGGAAGCTTTCTCAGAAGTTGCTTTCTTTCCTTTCTACACGCATGTTACATTATTACACATTATCTACTGTATTTCTTCATTCTCCAGTGTTTTGTAAGTCGTATTGATTTTTTTATTCATAGCATCTTCATGACTCTTCTACACTCATGTTGAGAACTATAATTTAATGCTAAATAATAAAATTAATTAATAAGCATCATTTTCTTTATCTATCCAATCCGAACGAATTATAATTTCTTCTATACCTTTAAACTATTATGAGCTGCAGAAACAACTAATAAATTATTACTTTATGCATACAGAAAGTTCACTTACACGCGAAGTTGGAAGAAGGACTCACTCACCTAGTTAATTAAAACTCGTCGAACCCCTCAACGTAATGTTATAATTCATAGCATTATTAAATCGTGTAAAAATAATTACATACCGTATATCCTCGAATAGGGTCCCCGGGGCTACTATTGATTTTGTTCCCATTTTTAAGGGTCAAATTTAACATAAGATTAAATAGGGTTTATGGGGTTATTAATAGTAATTAAGGGGGCTACTATTCCAAAGGGGACACTATTCGAGGATATACGGTATGTTATCTTAAAGAGCATGATATCAAAGTGACCCAATGCAATATACACAAAGTTCCAGTTAGACCTCCTTTTTGTAACCATTCGTTCAATGTTATAAATAATGGAATGTAATTGATTGATTACTCTTACCCCCTTGCCACTACATTCCAGCTAAAGTGAGTAATTCATATGGAAGTCCAGTAGCGTAGTAAAAGCTATCATTAAGTTATGCTCATAAAAGTCATAGTCAACCTGACTGACCTCGTCGATGTCGACACTGATTGTCAAGCACTGTGTGTAATTTTTCGCTGCATGACCTCACATTTCTTCATAACTAAAAGGTATGAAACTGTATCAGCCAAGTTGTAGTTGTAGTAGTAATTTCCTCTGCGGTATTTTAACCTTATTCTTCTGTCAACTTCAGCAACTACTAGTTATTTACAGACACACACGCTATATAAATCATAATAATGTTACTCCGACCATTTATAATTACACATAAAAGCCTATAGGAAACTAGCCAATCTAATATCCAACACGATTACATGTTAATAAGCCGGGTTATTTCCATTTCTTATGTATATTTATATTAAATTGCATTACAAAACGGATGACGACAAGGATTGAGCGAGTACAGTGAGGAACGCGAACGCAACGCGGAATGTTGCGGAATCGGTCTAACTTAAAATAGAATATGAAGCTAACTCAATAAATGGAATGCGGCACAGCATTTGTCAAACATTAGCCAAACATGCTGGTTCTTACTATGATGCCAAGCTAAATTAAAGTAAAAGTCTTCTGAAGTTATGACGAGGGGGCTCAATAGAATGTAGTTTTGTTCCAGTAATAATAATGCAGATAATAAATTGGATTACGCATCCACCATTTGTCCGTCTAGATCTTTAAGCACTAGATAGCCGCTTAGGCTTGGAGATGGAGTAGTTATAATGCTATATTGTATGGTCATACAACTAATGAAACATGATAAAAAAAACTGCTAAAGATTTATTGTCTTACGATGCAGAATTGTAGTAGAAGTAGAATAGAATAGCGACCAGCGTTGGTGTTCCTAAGGGACAAAATTAATATGCTAATGCGGTAGCAGAGAAATCTAAGCTTGGGCACGAGACGCAATATTACCCTAATAATTTATCATCTTTAGTAATAGTAAAGTAAGCTATCAATTTATTTAATAGTATGTTATGTTCCAGTGCCAGAAATGGTTGATAGATCGTCTATAACCCGTCTAACGAGTTGACTAACCAACTAACAACGTCAAAGTCAACGTCAACGTTGTAAATAAGGATATGCAGTCTGTACGAAAAAAGTTCAGGTCACAAATAAATGGAACCTCGATGATAAGGTGAACATGTACAAGAATTGTAGATCTTCATGCAGATAATTTTTAGCAAGCTATACCATGTTTTATGCATGCAATCTAATACCCGCATTTCTATTAAAACAAACCGGGCCCCTTTGTGTATTTTTACGACATTTTACCTAATTGTCTTCTACGTTTTTAGTGCGAGTCCGAGTAGTGGTTGTACATCGCATGGATCTGAAAATTAAGTGGAGATTGCATGTACAAGTAGGTGGGGCCAAATTTATGGAATTTCTTTCTAAGGTCTTATTTAGTAACCGAAGTTTGGTTAGTCTTGTGTTATTTTCGTGGCTTGAGTAGCATGCAATGCAGTATCGGAAGTTTTGTGTTCACCATTTGGTGGGAGTTACTTTACTTAAGGACTGAGTGAAGAATTAGTTTAATTAATTTTTGCACGGGATGGAAATTGGAAAATGTGATGGTTCGACAGAAGTTAGGAACCTTTCATGTTTATTCTGAATGACGAAAGTGTGTCTAATGTTCAAGATATTTTACAAGTGGATGCAGAACTTTTATGGGCACATGTACTATAGTTCGTTGAATTTTTTTGATCAAGCATTTATCGTCTTGCCATTGTTTATCGGGTATGTTTATGTTGAGCTTTGGACATAACCCTGAAAACTTTCCACTTTCCACATTCCCCGTCCTTGTGCAGATATGGTTATCGAAGTCTAGTCTCAACCTTCATATTGCAGAACTCACCTTCACCTTATTTCATGTGCGTTATATGCAGGGAATTTTAATGCATGCAAATTCAGGTATGAGGGATAAGAATTGAGTTTCATTCAAGTGTTTCCATCCTTGAATTTGATAGTTTTGGTAGCTGTTCTTCTGTTACTGCTTTATTTATTGCAGAATTTCTCATTTTAATTTGTTTGGGTAATGAGGTTCGACGTAAAAGCCACGTTGCTCACGAAGTTTACGGCAGAATTCATACATGCAATATAGGGAATTTCCGGTAAATAAAATATTAATTTCGAAAAATTACTTGCATGAAAGTACCGCACTTAAACCGTGCAATGCAATAATAAAAAAGACGTTGCACTGTAAGTAAATTTCCTCCGAGCAGATGTGAACTTTATATCTTTTTATACCTAAAAAAAGTCCATTAACTTCTTAGACTTTCTTGGCATCCATATTACGTTATCAAAAGGCTATCTAGATATCTGTAGTATAATTTTATTGCGAATTTATTTCTCGTTAAACTAACACCGCAATAAGCAATATCAGTCTCCAAATCCGAGTTCTACTTTAACATGCATTGAACTATTCTGCTTAGAATCTTGCTACAGCTTTTTAACCGATTATAAGAAACCGGAATTGGGGGAAATAAAGCGTTTACACTCTCAAAGAACTCGTTTCATTCCATGGAAAAAATTTATCTTTGTTCTCATCATATTTTATTGCATCCTGCTTACTCTTTCCTTTTCTTCAGGGTTACTAGCGTAAAAGTAAAAGTACATTTCTTATTCCTTACGTTTCATTCATTTCACTACAGAGTCGCATAACTTGTCAAAACAATTTTATTCAATGGACAAAAAAATTACAACCAAGCCATTTTAGTGGTATTTAATAGTGTGAAAAATGTATTCCCTTAAAACCTAAACACGTTTGTTTGCACGCAAGAAGGCCACAAGGCTAAACACATTACTTTGATGATGTTAAACCCAAGTATTTTGCAGTGCTCTATAGCAGAAGTACAGCTTTTTCACACTAATTTAATCATTATATACAGTTGATGAACGACATTATGATGCCCGTATCTTCAAAGGCTGCAGTAAAGTTCATAAACATGTCATGAATCATGACATTTAAAAGTATTATGACGGTTTTTAATAGTTAAACACTATTTTTGTAACTTCTTTTTTTTTGTTACATGAGAAACGGTCAAATCGGTTCCCAAAAACTTTTGAAAAAGTTAACCTTCAACTTTCTTCTTGTGTATCCTTACTCTTCCCATGAAAAAGCATGTAGCCCTATTATAAAAAGCTAAATGCAGACACTGTTCCTGGTTCTTTCATCGTGCTTATTTATGGCTTTGCAGATATTCACATTCACGACTCTCGTACTTTACCAACCACGTTCGTCCTTACGTTTGGCATTGGCACTTGTACTATGAACTATGCGGCATTACATTGCAGTTGTCTGCCGTACTGTACTTTGTGACTCGAGCCTTATAATCAGAATCACCCTGAGATGGATAATGGTAAGGAGAAAGCCAATCACCATACAGGTTTAATGGAATATAATATATAAAGTAAAGGAGAAGGAAGTACCACCACAGGGAGTTATTTTATTTTACATCGTGTAGTTTATGATAGCCATTACGGTAAAAGGCTGAGATCATAAAAAATAGAGAAGAATGAAAGTCCGCATTATTTTGGGATTATGAATATGCCGAATATAATATGTGTCACCTAACGTACATCCAAGCAAGATAAGATAAGTAGAAAGTATCGAGAATCGGGACAGTGTCATAGTCATATCATTTCGTAAAATTTATGTCTATAATTCACGTGCCAATAAAAACTATACATTTTATTTTACAGGGTGCCCAAAGTCACAAATTAATAGAGGCAAATTAAACTATTATTAATAAGACATTTTTCCGGATCAAATATACCTAATTTAATGAGAATATCGAACACTTCTTTATAATAATGTACCATGATTTAACTCCTTGCCGATAGAGAAGAAACTAGACTACCGTATTTCCGGAAATTACTCCCCTGGGGAGTTATTGTTTCTAAGGAAAAATTGAAAAAACTTTTAACATGGGCAAGATAGGTTGAATTCAAATTTTTAACATGGAAAGGTAGGGGGGAGTTATTCCGGGGGGGCGCAATTTCGGGGGGGGAGTAATTTCCGGAAATACGGTAAATATCAGTACTAAAAGTTTCTAAATCTCCTCGCATCGGGAATAACACAACAAGGTCCACCCTGTATTGTTAACAAGTGTCGAGCCTACAGTTTCAGCATTCTCAACTATAATCCCGTATTTTTTCAAGGTTTCTCCATGAATGGTCTATCAATTATTTCCTTATCTTTGTCGCATTGACGGGACTAACGTACATTTATCCTATCCACTGTTGAAAGTGATGATAATGAAGGGAAATAAAAGTTAAAAATTATCGTAAAAGAGACCAAACTTCCAGTTTAATTTCTCGATAACAGGAAACTTTTGCTTGTATTTCCCTATAAAAAATAAAATGTATGTGATGAAATGTAATGAGCAAAGAACAAAGCAGAAAAGCCCTTTTGTGTGAAATGAAGGATAACATCATCAGACGAGCTCCATGGGTTTTGAGGCATTCTTTTTTTTTTTACAAACTTTAGCAAAAGTTGTCTTCTTTTTTTGTAGTAAGTAGTACTGGGAAACTGCCCACTTGGAAAAAAGTTCAACTCCCTACGTACTGCAGTAGTTTTAGTGGTTGGTTGGTTTTTTATTTTTTGGTGGAATTGGTCGTCGCTTTGAAAGGCTTTCTCTGCTGGGTTGGTCGAAAGAAGAAAAAAACCTGTCAAAATAAATGAAAAGAAGTAATCGTAATAAAAAAAGTCTTCATTTCTCTCTTTTTTTTACAACTTGCTAGACAGCAAGCAACCCTTCTTTGTCCATCCTGTGTCGTGCAAATACTTGGTCGTTGAATGATATGATGGGATAAGGTTGCTTATGTAGAAGTGTTTTTGGGGTTGCAAAAGCTAGGAAGGGAGTTTTGATACGGGTTTTGGGGTTACAGAAGCTGAGAAGGGAGTTTTGATAAAGGTTATAGGGTTTTGGAACTGAGAAGGGAGTTTTGGTAGGGTTTTTGGGGTTGTAGAAGCTAGGAAAGTGGTTTTGGTACGAAGGGAGTTTTGTTAGGGTTTTTGGGATACAGAAGCCGATTTTGTTTGCTTTAGTATAACTTTCTTAGCTCGTAATTTCCTCCAGTTTTGAGGACAAAATCAAAAGAACTTTTACAACAAAATTTCCATTACTAATCCATATTTTGAATACTTCACAAATTAAAATTAAAGCCCAATGGTTTCCATCCGTTCCTGCAAATGTCTCTACAGGTTACAACTTTCTCCACCCTGTCTCTCTCAGCTCACATTGGATTTTTTAGCTCAGCACTTTGTACTACTCTAGTACGGCGTAGAAGTGGGTCTCCAGCTTAATGAAAAGGACTTAAGAAATAGGACACTATATCATTTTGAGGACAGGAGGCACGATGTCCATCTTCATAAAGGGAAGGCAAGATCCCAACTATGTACATGTTCTCTTCATTATCCTATCCACCGTCAACCATCAACTGGACTGTTTAATCGCTAATTTCTTAAATTATATCTCCTGTCTTATCCTTCCTTTTACTGTAACTTTAAGTGAAGAAAGCTTTATGGATGCTGGTAGAAATAGCAACTTCATATCAAGAATTTGCAATGCTTAATTTTTAATTTGTTCTGTTAAGAAAAGATAACATTATATGGCAGGTAAGAGTTTATGGTTCATCCTAATCAAATGGATAGAACGCAGTAAGATTTAAGTCTAAGAGACAATATTTTAATTAAACGTTCTCTTCTGGGGGAAGTTTATTAAAGCGTAACTTTGAAATAGTTGGGAATAAAAACGTTTAAATTATTTATAACTAATTCTGTTTTAATTCTGGTTGTGTTACGGTACAAAAGTGCCAATATATATTTATCTTACATCCCTATACCTTCAATCTGTTTCAACTCTAATCACAATCATTAAATTTAATGGAAATAGTCAAAATGTTAGAACTATTTATTAATCTTACCAACCTATGTACACATTCCAATAATATTATCTCCAAAGGATTCATCCAGATTGAGCTCATAAACTTTTATTCCTTTATCATCTGCCGTTTATGTATTTTGAAGTCTTATGCCATGCTCATAAAATTTGAGAGTGCAAAGAATCATAACTCCACTCCAAAGTTTACTCCAAGTCTTATACTTATCCCTTAACTTATTATTATTGCAAGGATGGGCTTTCCAAGCAATCAAAGTTAACAGTTGAAACAATGTGCCATTACTTTTTGCGATAAGGATGACACAGAAAAACAAACTGGATCGATACTACAATTTCCTCTTCCTTGTATTCGATTTCCTGTAAAAAAAACCCAAGGACATACCTACATCCTACAATTACAATAAACTTCAGGGTATCAGAGATATCAACAAGAAATGGGATTCTCTAAGGGTTTAAAAAAACCTGATGATGATGAAGATGATCACGACGACGCTACCACGATACGACCACTCTCAGCCGTCTTTATCAAAACCTTATAACAGTAAAAGACAAGTACATCGTTACATACTTCACCACAAAGTAGATAGGGATACGTCTAATATAATAAAACCTAATAATCGTATAGTTGCTAGAAAACCGAGATAAACTTATACGAGAGAAAGTGGATTTTTCCCACGTAGGTATTCCCCATCACCTGTTGAACAACATGATGCATTACCAGTTCACACATATCACATACACACATCCTTAATCTATTATTCCATTCCTATCTCCATCCAAAAAAGTAGATAGGAATCCCCATAGAATCCCCAGGACATGGAATAATATAGTAGAGAGGAGTCTCAAAAAAGTCTAATGCAAAGGACGCAGGGATCATCATAATAACTGAGCGGTTTTACACATTGCATTGCTGTGTAATGTACGTGTATTTTAGCCCAACTCCAACTAGAAGTATACCTACATCTAGGTAGCTGGGTCTGGCTGGATCCTTCAAGTACAAATGTAGAAGAGTCGTCGGTATTTAACGCGAAAGATGCGGCAGAGAGGTTCGTCTAGAGCGTTGAACGTATCCCATTCTATAACACGCGGTATATACAAGTCACTTTGCAGTGATCTATGTAACTTTAAGAGCCAAGAATGCAGACTTGAATGAAATTCTTAACACTTTTAAAACTAAAAATATGTTTATAGATCCGCTTAAGATTAGCAGTGAGATTTCTATTCACTTACTACATCTAATCCGGCCGGAGGATATGCTATGCAGATTTGGATTTTATTTACAGTAACTGCAGTCAATTCCCAAGGGACTGGATACTCCTTAGCATAGTGAGTACTTTTTATGGGAGAAGGGAAAGTATAAAGCAAATAATAAAATTAGACTACTCCAGCCTTAGGAAGACTTCCTAGCTCTAAATGTATACAGGGTATGCATGCTACGGGTTAAAAACTATAAAAACATATTTTTAGATCCAAGTACAGTATTTTTATAGAACGGGAGTGGAGAAAGTCCCTAAAGTGTCAAGTCAAGTACACGCAGCACAGCCATTCATCTTCAAGCCTAGACTTTATCCTGGTTGGAATAATCAACAATCCGCATGTTTTATACGTATACAGATATAGTATTTTATTATGGAGTGACTTACTGTTTTGTTAGGATGTCAAATGGGCTTATAATAAAAGAATAGTTTGAAAACCTCCCTGGGAAATTCTTATCATGGACATAAAAGTAAAGTAAATAAAACTAGTCCTATGGAACACAGAAAGAAGATGAAAGAACAACAGTTGCACATTTCCATTTCTACTTTAACCCAGACTGAGATAAAGGATTTTCTGCACTGCGACTATTTTCTACCAGTTATTTAGATATTTTGGGAAGGAATGTTTGAGGATTTAATTAATTAGTTCACTAACAACCTGTACTACACGTTGGTCATTGATTAGAATTGGCAGTAGAATATGAGGCACGACGTGAAAGGTAATTAGGCTTTGATGAAAGGAGTTGATTTTAACTAGTTGTGTGCCTTAAACCTAAAAGTCTTATTAAATTACAATAATTTAAGTAAGTAATTAGTACTATTCTAAAACAATATAAAAGCGTCCCGACTGGTACAAACGAAGAAATAAAAGGACATTATATTTTATTTTTACTCTCCTACTGAGAACTGAGAACCTACTCCATGTATCAAAGTATTTGGCAAATATAGGGGAATATTTCGTTCCCTGCTTTTATGCATAAAAATACTAAATAAATCAATCCCTACTTTCCACATTGTTCTTAGAGTAAACAATAGATATAGAGAGGAAAGAATCTGTGTGAAATAGCCTAAAATCCAGCAAAAAACTGTCCCCAGCGTACGGGTGTACTTTTGTACATGGAAACTTTTTTTAAATAAAATATACGCCACTTTTTAGCACTTTCTTATCCTTCTTGGTGACATTTTGGCGTAAACGCTCTTTTATTTTATCCTTTGGCGTCAAATGAAAAGGAAATGCTGCGCTGTAAAATTATTCAATTGAAATGCAACAGACGGAACCGATTCCGGTTACCCATTTAGAAGATGTTAAAACTTATTTTGGGTATTAACAGTACCATTCAGTCCAATGAATATAAATAAATATAAATAATAAATATAAATATATCTGTTGAATACTCTAAGACATTGTGCGACTCTAGAAAGGGAGAAAGCTATGTATGAAGAGAGTGAAAGGCAAGTGTCGTATCCATCATTGTAACTGTCACCTCTAAATCTATCTATTTATCTTGAACCTTCATCGTCATCATCATCCTGTACTTCGATATCGAAAGGGGTTCGTTCATCTCATTATCCCTGAAAGCATTGCTATTAAGCGGATCTACATTGCATTCTATTCTACGGAAGTATACGAGTTTATAAAAGACTCGTTAAAATTACTGCATTTCAAAGTATCTGTATAAAAATTTCGGTCTATAAGCCAACCAAAACCTCAGATTGTACTTCAAATTAAACGCTACATGTCCCTATCTAATTTTTCATTCCTCCCTATACATAGTACTAGCTTTAGCTGCATTACCTAATCAATTTCCGCATACAAGCAATCATTTAGCGTAGTAGAACTGGTTCCAAACGCTTCAACACAAGTTGAAGTACTCGAAAGCACTATAATTTTATATGAAAAGCATTCAATTTATATTTTCCTAGCTTCTAAATCACTGCAAAAAGGCCTTTTCTAGATTTATTGATGAGCACTTTATTTCTAGTCTCTAAAATCCTCCCTTTAAAATAGAAATAGAATCATTTTAGCAGAATAGCCGTGACTTTATGTGACTTTAATTTGTTTTATACATGAGTGTCACTTCAATAAATCGATAATATAATACGATACGATACTCGATACTTTTAGCATCTTCAGTTTATTCCAATTTCAATTTTTTACAATGTACAAAAACGCTACTCCTTATTAGCCTAAAACTGACAAAAGAAAAACGTCAATTAAGCAGATTATTACTGCTCGTTAAAAACTCCAGAAGTATTGACTTTCATCCCAAAAACATGAAACTCACCTTAGAATATTCTTTGACTTATTTTACCATAAAATTCTGGTATTTTCTTTCAGAGAAACTAATTCCCAAGTGAAAGTAAAGCCTCCTTGGCTTTTAGTAGGTCTGCCTCTACAGTAAAGTTGTATTTGTGTTTTATCCCATCCCATCATTATATTATGATGATCATGATCATCATCTTAAATGAGATGGTGATCGTGCGGATGAAAATTCATACCCTAAAAGGATTCCTCCTTAGACCACTTAGGACTTTCTACTTAGTCCTAATCTGCTGTAGCAGTATACAAAACTGTTAGCTAAAATATAATACTGGAGAGGACTGGCATGAGCTGATCCATGCCTAAGATGGGGAAAACAGAGCAAATTTATGGAGTTTATCTCAGCAAGCAACAGCCGTGCCAAGGAGTTAATGGAAATAGTAGACTGAGTAATACTTTCTTCATGCTTTCTGTAGAATATTACGTAGTATTCTACTGCCGCAATAGTAATATTACCAGGTACATGGTACACACCCTGTCGTTCTCATACCTAACTCTTGTAGTAAAATGCAATGGGGTGATCGTAACAATAATGAAACCATGCAAAGATCGGACTTTATATTATAGGGTGTATTTTATCATAATATGTACATATTTACATTCTACATTGAAAAGTAGGTGGGCGGAGGGGAGCAGAATAGGTTAGTATGAAACAACAGGGTGTGCCAAAATGTACAAAGATGCCTATTACATATTACACGGTGATGTAATTTTTTAAAGTTTATGAAATACTTGATAAATAAACAATAAGCGTTAAAACTTTCAGGTAAGAGATGAAGCCAGGCGGACCTAAAATTAGTAGCAGTTACTTCTACTTTCCCTAGAGAGTTTTACCTAACTTGCTACTAAATGCACAACATAAACTACATTTACACCTTCCTCACGTACTCTTATTAAATCTTCCTTATGGTATTAGGGCATCCGTATTGAAATATTGGAGGCTCACGCGTCGTTTAGTACTAGAAAATTCTACAGGCTATTACCCAATATCTTGGGAATAGATCGTGTTATGTAAAAACAGGAGTCGTTGGTGCAGTGCAGGTGGTGTCCATGCGAGTTAAATTTGGGAAGAAGGATCTTCAGAGTGCCTACCAGTAAATCTACTATTTTATCCAACTTTCACCTCGTATCCTGCCATGCTTTTTGGTATGAAGTGAAAGTAGAACTGAGTTATCACATTTTGTGCTTCGTATATATGAAGCCATGATGAATATAAGCCTTCTAGGGTATGAAGATTTGAAGCGTTTATGTGCAGAAAATTTATACGTAGGTTACAACATATATAAGGCTGTCTATCTGATTGATGTGATGAAATCCACAAGTTGATAAGTTTTAGGGTAAGCATGTATAGAAGAAGCCTCTCTTGAATGGTATCTATGTGACCTAACTATATACTATTGGCCATCCAGGATTTGTTTGTCACGATCTAGAAAATCTACTTATCCAGCTATCAAATGTATGTAAAGTTGGTGCATCTAATACGTAAATGGTAGTGGAGTGCGTTATCTATGTTAAGTTGCCTTGCTATTTGCTGCAACCAAGTTGAGTTGACGTGGCTCTTTTCTATCTCTACTTGTATGTACTTATCAACACTCTAGCAAAGAACTATGTGAGTTTATCTAGGCTCGAGCTCCTTTCTCCTTTTTGTGTAAAAGTTGAACAATAAACTACAGATTGACTAGGGGAATTTTACCTTGGATTTAAAACTTACACGGGGGCTCATTGTACGGTATTATACAGTAAGTAGTATCGTAGTAGTAAAGTCATAATATACTATTACATCATAGGAGAAAGCTCCCCGAGCGATAGTTGGGTTCCTAGGTCGGGTAACTTTATACAAGTCCTTACTACTACTACTACTACTACTACTACTACTACTACTACTACTATTGCTACTACTACTACAACTACTCCAACTACTACAACTACTTCTACTATTACTACTCTTTACGAGTACTACTACTGTTTGTATGTATAAAAACGTGTTCAAAGTTTTGTACAAGGTATAGCATATTTTTAGAGGTTGTGTTGTAGGGTTTTCCAGCTTTTGAGCCGTTTATTCTAGTTAAAGTAAAGTGGAGGAGAATTCAGAATCCTTTCAGGATCCAATCTAAGTGTACATTCGTAGGAAGGTTCTGGTTAGGTTAGTTGTCTGCTTTTGATGGTAACATCCGTCTTCACAAATTACTACTGGCTTGTTGTTCGCCTTCTTTACTTCTGAAGAAAATGAAATAAATAAATGCATTGCTTGCTTTTCAGAGAAACCTTTTAAAATTATTTACCATAGCTTATACACCTTATTCTTGGTAGACTGTTGGCAGAAGCATAAGGGACAAAAGGTTGGAGTCGTGAGTATAAAAATGCAAGATATGAATTAAGGGTGTGTCCTTGTGTGTCTTCCACTCTACTTAAAGTACTAATTGGAGCAAACATTTAACTACTATTTGTCATGAAAAGATTTAGTAAAATTAAATCCGGGTTTTACACCTTGAAAATAAAGCACAAATAATAAAGGCATCACTTTCTGTCGAAATTACAGTTTACATCACTGTATTTCAAAAATAGAAAGCCATCCCATGCTACAAATACAAAAGTTTCTGTAAGTTTGGTAGAAAAGGTTCGTTTCGTTTGATTATGATTCTAAGAGAGAACTCTTTTGTTCAAGTTCATCGCATAGTTATCTAAATAATTCGAAGTCACCGACTTGGATGGATTTTACTCTGGCTTCAGCTTTTGGCTGCTGCATTGCAGTAGTAATAGTCCTGGTTATATTAGTTGTAACAGTAGTAGTACTAGTAGTAGTAGTGGTAGCAGTAGTAGTAGCAGTAGTAGTAGTGGTAGTAGTAGTAGTAGTAGTGGTAGTAGTAGTAGTAATAGTAGTAGCAGTAGTTATAGTAGTAGTAGTAGTAGTAGTAGTTGAACGATACTATAAACCCCGCTTTCACTAAACTACCTTCCGAAAACCTACAACTCTACTCTATAGCTTTCCATGTATTTCATCATCATCATCGTGATTCGTTGTAGATTTTATAGATCCTCTCTCGTCCACCTTTCAACTCAAGTACCGTTTCCTCAGTAAAGTTTGGACAGTTTAGTTTTACTTGAAGTTGTTCAACCAGCAGACTCGACTGGTGATGTCGTGCTGACTGAGGTCCATGCCATGCGGGATGATTTAGTTCCGGAAATCAAGTCAAACTAGAGCAATCCCCGCAGCAGAATTCAAACTACCTACTTACTACATTTGTACAGCTATTTCATCACATACAACTACACACGACTCAACTTTAACTCAATAGTAGTTTAGTAGGTTTTTCCTACCTACGTATTTATTTGGATGTTGAGCTTTCCAAAGAGACCCCGCTCACTAAATTCTGCAGAGCTCCCTCAGGATCTGTACTGGGCTTTTACGAACTGTTATTTTCCATTTTCCCTAACCAAACCTACCCTACAGATTACACATTAATGCGGAGATAAGTTGCATGCATGGGTGTGGCATAATTACCAACCCCAACCCATTAAAATATTCGAAGTTCCAGAGATATCAAATGTGCTTTGGATAAGACCCTTTACTGAAAGGAATGCATGTTTTATCAAGATAGTAGACAAGACATTGGTCTAATTGGTGTTTTAGAACCCTCCTGTGCTAATGAAAGATGGTTTTATGCTTTGGTTTTAGATGCCAAACAAAAGGGGAATGTGAAAGGCTCAAACATTCTAAAGATATGTTTGCTTTCACTTCCCCTTTCTCTCGTTTGATTGTCGACCACCATAACTTGCTCTTTGTAAGGCTTAGCCTGAAGGTTAACAGGGGTAATCTATTATTTAGATAAATTAATTACTCTCACGTCTAACATGTACAACAATTATCTTATCTCATGTAAAGTACTCTTCATTTAATACTCCAAAGATAAGAAATGAATGAAAGTTTGAGAGCGGAGCCCACGGACCTCTAATTCCAGATGTAAAATGATTAATTACTTATTAACTTTTGTACGTTCCACTATACAGGCTCTGTACTGTGTGTGGTTGTGTGGCCTAGTTTATAATTCTTCTTTGTAGTTGTATTTTTATTTATCATGATAAAGTTAATGTGTCAACTGCGGGTCTAGCAGGAGAGCATTTGTATGGGTCTTTTTTAGCTCGAAACTAATCCTCATCCCTCCAGTCGAGTCTCTACTTTCGTATACTGTTTTGATATTTCGGGAGTAGAGATTGCAGAGACCAAATATCTTTAGGAGAAAGTCCTACTCTCATTATTTTTCATGGTGGTACCTTTCCGCTAGCTAGATTTTTATTTCTGCACACGTCTCTTCATACAGCAATTGCAATGCAATGCATGCATGCGGGTATTTTACTTTGGTGATCTCTTTCCTCCAACTAACTTACCTACAAGTGGTTTTAGATATGTAATTCTTACCACAGCCTACTTTCCCTGTAGTTTGACCTTACTCAATTTATACTTGTGACCTAAATCATCACCATTTTTTTCCGATCCAGCTCATGCATGCTTGATTCGAAAAAGTTTGCCCTGTAATTCCTAATTTATCATTCATTTGGATCCAAATCTTGGAATTTAACCTCGTACTCTTCTGTTAGTAGGTTAAATGGTCACAAAAGACTACTAGTTCAAGCAGACCATATTTCTCAATAAATCAACATATTTTCCCCTATAATTCCCGTATTCAATTGTCCCCTTTAACAGCCATTGAATTATTTTCAACATTTCCATCCTAAAAGTACCTTTATTACTTTTTTTTCATTACATACAATACAACAATTTGCCTACAGTATATGACAAAAATACGGCAAAGCAGAAATGGAATTTTTGTTAATATTATTATTCTTTTCCCTTGTGGTCTATTATTTCGATCCAAACTCATAACCTGGATATTGCACAAACTGTTTCACGACCTATTGCTACTTTATTATTCCCTTCAGATAAATAAGGTCTCTCCGTTCAATAGGAGTGAGTATTATTTCCCAAGTTTATTCAACAACCCAGAATCAATCAGCTCCAACTGATTGAGTAAGGTTAAGCATGCACTGTAACATTATTAATCGCAGGATCCGTCACAGAACTACAGAGCACAGTAGTTATAAGTCAGACGGAGGGGCGTCCACAGGATAAAGCACGACATTAAGCAATTCGCAATATTTGCAAATAATTCATGGGTATCATCATATCATGTATATTGGGTAGCTTGATGAATAAATCAATCAAATCAATCAATCATGCCATGCCATGCCGTACTATTTTTACAAATACCCAGCTGTACTTCACTTACTTATTTTACAAAAATACAATCCGATCACAAGCTTTAAAGAGTATTACTTAAGAGGAGTTATGCGGGCATTATCACGATATCATCTTAACCAAAGAGCGTCACAAAATTAAAGGAACCCTTGTTCATACTTTGATGGATTTTACATTCAAATATGGCATAAATACGCATGGACTATTTACTTCAGTTAATTTTGACTCAGGTTGCAGAGACTAACACAAGATTATGTATTGAATCTATGTGTTTCTATGCAGCTTTCTTTTTACCGAGATTCTTGATATTCCAGTCGGGTCACTTGTATTTAATTTCAACCCACCAGGCTAATTCCGCTTGTTCTGTTCTAATACATTTTGCTCATAGTTAATTTACTATTTCAGCAACAGCCCCAGTCTGCCACGTCCCTAATCTAATTTCCTAATTGAGTTAGCCCATCTTGATTTATTTTTACTTGAGCTGTGCAAAACTCTACTACATCTATACAACTGCCACTGTCTGTAACATAGGAGGGCAAGGGACAGCCGACTGTAACTTAATCACAGATTTAACTAAATAAAAGTTGCTGTAGGTTGTTCACTTTCTTTTCTCAGATAAAAGTTTTTAACAGCCAAATAATAAATCACTTTCCCCTTTTTCTTGTCCTGATTTATTTTCAGAACAAAACTTCGGATTTGTTGTTTTTTAACTGGAAAAAAGCTTAGAATGAGCTAATTTAGCGGTTTTTAAACTAATTCTGCAAAGAACAAAGTCATGGATTATGAAAAGCTGTAATTAAAAATGTATTCCAATAATTCTTTGTTCTGCTGTAGTTTACCAAAACCCGGGTTCCCCTTGTGGTGTTTTTTGCGATGCACAGAATCCAATAGTTTGGTAAATGTGAAGACTGACTACAGATAATTAGCAATTTAATTAGCTTCCTCGTCAAGATCGACGAGTACCACTTTTACTCTACATATTAGCGTGTACATCAACCCGTTAATTATATATACTCTGGAGCGTGTTAGGCATGCTAATGTTATTTTTGTACTCCTATTTAGGGTCCCAATTTGGGTTCCAACTTATTTTGTTAACGAACTCGTGTTATTCTGTACGCAAAATGCTAATTATTTTTTGGAACCAAACATGATTCTCCAAAACACGCTATATATATATTTATATCATTCAGTCAACTCAGCCTTTTTTGTTTATTAATTTGCGTTCTCATTATCGCGTTCTGTTTGAGTTTTGCAGACATCCTAAAATAAAGCATGCTTTCTCCACTAATTTGCACGAATAAATCTTGTAGTGTACATCTATCTGTGCTCTGCATAACTTTTGAAAAGACAACTGTACTGAATATGCATAAGCTTAATTATTACTGGCAATAAGTGGCAATAATACTCCCTTCAAGTGAGTGTAGGCCTCCTCTAGATGAATCAATAAATGAGAAATGAAATTCGAGCAAGGATTTGCAGCTTTCTTAGGCTCCAAACATTCTGCAAAAGTACATATAAGCTTTGGTTTACATACAAAGATCCATATTGCTCAATGTTCCTACGTCTAAAAAGGTTTTTGTATCGTTCTATTCCCTTAATATAATGCTCTGTCTACAATATGAATCACATTGGGAAATCCTTTTGCTTTAGTTCTAGAAATTCCACTAGCATGACATCAAATAACACTCCCTTTTATCAGGCGTTGCATAATCACTTTCATAATCAAATCCATGTAATCCAAGAGCCTTGAAAGAAATAATCCTAGAGCGTTGCCCTTTCTTTGAGGTTTGGATCGTTGGAATCTCGACGAATGGGAATTGAAATCAAATTAGTGGTTTATATCTAATCACATCACGCTCAATATTTTATTACCCTTTCCAAACTCTGTATTTCTAAAACAAATAGAAATAAGCAAAGATCAACGGGTTAACGACTGTCACATTCTGATACTATATCTAAGATCCAACCAACATTTTATTTTTATTATCAAAATTTATCTCAATTTCGTTTGGTACATGACGCTTTAAGCATATATATTCTCCTATCTGCCCTACCTTGATGCTTATTTTTATAATTTTTCCATTATAAAGGTACACTTTTGTTAAATAATATATTTTTTCTCGTCGAATTCTCAACAATTCTTTCTATCCTTGGTCCTTTCCATAAATCTGCTTCACTACAGCTAGTGAGTTGAATTGTTGAATGAGTGGGTGTGTCTGTCTGCCTTCATGCATGCCACAAAACAATAAAACATACACAAAACTCAAGGAATTTAATAACAGCTAGATATTTTATTCCCCTTTCTCTCTCTCGGTCTGCGGGTGTATGGTGGTTATAAAAATATTGATTTCAAAGCCATGTACAGCCTCTGCTGTTGTTTTTAACATTCAACCCTCCCCTTTATATGCCGCGGTGAGTAAATGGGTCTTTATAATTCAAAACGACCTCATTTTCCTTAAAACTAAAACCATTCCTTATTTTTAATTTAGTTGAGCAATTTTGCATGCTTATCCTTTAAGACAATAATTTCCCAGAGGAATTAAAACCCAAAAAAATATTCAAGCATTCAAGTACCAAGGATTATATCATACCAACTATGATAATAAGTTTCGAGCTGAAAAATAGCAATCGATAGAGAAAGTCCCAAACTCATGCACCTGAGTCAGTCTCCGTCTGAAGAAAGGACTGGTTGTTCTACTTGAGGGAAATGTTTAATATCTCCGAGCGACTCTGTTGACTGAGATTCCTATAGGATTTTCTGAGAATAGCACAGGTGTGTTTTTAATAGCATTCATTCATTCCTATTCATAAGAAATTCTTAATACTTGCGAATGAAACCTTCTACGTGCTCACATACCAGTAACTATGAGGTATATAAGTAGCAGTAAGTAATACAAATAAAACAGCGTAGAACGGCTGATTCATCGTACAACAAGGGGTAGAAGCCTATGATATTTCTGATGCTTCGGGTACTATTATTTCGGATTAAATACAACAAGGGGTAGGTAAGCCTACGGTATTTCTGATGCTTCGGGTACTATTATTTCGGATTAAATACAACAAAGACAGGCAGACATAGGAGAGTTGTTAACTGGCCCTTAAGTAAAGCTTTTTCTACCGACCTAATTTATGAACCTGCATTGTCTGCAAAAAGCCCATATTTGGCCGAAGGTCAGCTTTATACTTTGTGTGATTGCTGCACAGTAGAAATACTACGGTATGTATACAAAGGAAACCTGCAAAGTGGTAGGTACCTAGATCAAGTAGTAAAAGTAAGCACTTTGCAGTCTCACTTGGGACTCTTGGCCTTGGTTTGGCTCTAAACTTAGTCGTCGATCTAACAATCTTAACTAGATGTATAGATTTCCAAGTAAAAATTATGCCTCTAGGAACCTATGGCCTACTCTTGATATAGGTGTAGTCTTTTTTCAAGATGGTCCGCGGCAGGATGGTCAGGAAGCCGCAATGGTCCGGTACTTACAAGGTAGTACGTTACACAACAAATGATATACCTTAAATTATTTGTCATAATTTTGAGCCATATTGCTGCAAGCTTCCCTGCAGCGACATCCCCTCATACCAATATTTCCAACGTGTCGGTGCGGCCAATACAGGAGACAATATCCTGGACGTTTGCGTCTAAAACCTTTAGTAAAAGTTTTAAAACTGGATAAACATTTCTCTTGATAAAGTGACGCGGCTTATACACAAGAACATACCTATCTCCCTTCTATATAACGTATTTTCCCCATTCCCTGAGAGAAAGCACCCCGTGAACTCTAATGAACTGAAGCCCTCCTGGGGAATGCCATGCCATGCCATGCCATGCTCTATCATTACTTTTAACATTTCTACGTTATTCTGATATTTTATAAGTGAATAAAATTCTCACAAGAACAGACAATCCATGACACGACGTCGACATGACATGACATTCCACACACGTTCTCTCACTCAATAACCACCAACCAAAGTAGCAAAACTTTCAACTTACTGCCCAAAGTGTACCATGGGTACTTAAAATATCTCCCGAGAAAAGTGGTTGGGGTTGTAGGAGGCTCGACCCCTAAAATTACACTTCTCTCACGAAACCGGTTAGACATTCCTTGTAGTTTGATGGATCCATTTTGTCCTTACTTAATTCATCCAGCTCTATACCCCTTTAGTCTTTAGTATGAATCAAATTAAAAGTCAAATAGACGTTTTATGCCAGCAGGGAAACGTTTACAGATGCTTGAACATTTTCATTATTCGCTCATTTCCAAGAAACAGAAGTATCTTTTCCATGGCTGTAGATTTTTTTTATGTGAAAGTAACTCTAAATATTAGCTACCTTTTTTAATACTTTCAAGTGCTTTCATAAAAATTTATCATGGGAGTTTTTATAATTTCAGCACCCGTCTAAAAATACTATACATGATTCTTCATTTAACTTGCTGAAATCAAGCGTTTCAACCTATAATGTTCTTGGAGTCAAGAAAATGTTGGAAATAAGAAATCGTAGAAAATAAAGTTGTCAAACCACACATTAGGAAAACTGTCAGACATAGCGAGCGAAAGAAGCCTTTCATTAATGATTATCATGGCTCTAGCCAAGGCTAAAAAGACTTATGCGAAGAAGGTGCCAAAACATCAACCCACGGGTTATCTATTAGTAAGACGACGTTGGGAACGTAAGGCCACCAATGAACTGACGGAAGTGGAGAAAGTTGACCTCTCAAAGAGGTCAGGGGTTGTGCCTTACCCATTGCATCATTTTAAGGTGAAAAGTACAGTACAGTACAAAAATATACATAAATTCTAAGTTGGCATAAACTATCTCTAAAAAGGCTCTTTTCTAAGCCTTATCCCATTTATTGCCGCACGAACATTAAGACCTCCGTAAGTCAGAGATGAAAAGTGTCTGTCTAGCGATTTCCTTGGGTCTTTCAGCCTTTTTGAATCTAAAAGTCTAACTGCAGGCGGATATCTTCCAGCTTTGGAATACATACGCTCTTTAATGGAGAAAGTTGAAAATAGTAAGCAAGTAAAAGTAGACACACACAGAACCGACGCTCGGCAGGAGAGTCTAGCCATATCACCAGCGTGGAGTGTAATATTTTAGGTGTTTTTACACCGAGCCCTTCCTTCTATCGTGTTGGATAAAAAAGCATGCTCGAGAAAGCGAACTAGCAGGTTTTGTCAGCGGAAGTCTTTCAAGTAGAGGTAGAAGCAGTGGAAATATAGTAGTCGCAACAACAGCAGTAGTAGTTGTTGTAGGGTTCGTAGCAGTATTAGCAGTAATAGTAAGTAGCATTGCTAGTAATGAAAAGTAGCAGTAGTAGTAGCAACAGCAGTATAAGTATTCGTAAGTGTAGGTATACTAGCAGTAGAAATAGTCGAAGCAGTGCAGTGAATTAGGAACAGTATTCGTAGCAGCATTCGTAGTTTCGTAGCAGCAGTAGCAGTAGAACTATTTGACGTAGCAGTAGAACTATTTGACGTAGCAGTAGTAGTAGTAGTAGTAGTAGTAGTAGTAGTAGTAATAGTAGAAGTAGTAGTAGAAGTAGTAGTAGAAGTAGTAGCAGTAGTAGTAATAGTAGTAATGGTAGTAGGTAGTAGTAGTAGTAGTAGTAGTAGTGGTAGTAGGTAGTAGTAGTAGTAGTAGTAGTAGGTAGTAGTAGTAGTAATAGTAGTAGTAGTAGCAGTAGTAGTAGTAGAAGTAGTAGTAGAAGTAGTAGCAGTAGTAGTAATAGTAGTAATGGTAGTAATGGTAGTAGGTAGTAGTAATGGTAGTAGGTAGTAGTAGTAGTAGTAGTAGTAGTAGTAGTAGTAGTGGTAGTAGGTAGTAGTAGTAGTAGTAATAGTAGTAGTAGGTAGTAGTGGTAGTAATAGTAATAGTAATAGTAGTAGTAGTAGTAATAGTAGTAATAGTAGTAGTAGTGGGGTCCCCTAGTGCTCTCTGTGCAATCTAAATCCTATTTATGCAAGGAGAAAGGGTGGAGCTGCCGTTGCCGCATTCAACGTCAACCGATTTCTTGCCAAATGTGACGACCCCCCAATGAACACAATCCTACTTATGTCTATATAATATGTTTTGCCCACTTTCGAAAGCTATATCACTCATACACACCTCAATTATTTTATTCCATGTTCTTTCAGCCACCTCTACAAGTTCAGTAGCAAGCAAGCTTTCTTCCCAACATCCGGCAATCCCTAACACCATCCAATGCCCTACTCAATCTCCACCTTTTACACGGTAGAAATTGGGACTTTTTAACGGGGAAATAAAGTTATAAGGACTCTTCCTCTTCTAAAACCTTACGTATAAAATAAAACTTGTATTAATGCCCAGTTTTAAAGACTCTTTTTATATATTTTATACCCTTTCTTTCGCATCCTTTTATTTTTCCTCAAAATTGCATACTTTCCATACATATTATATTAATATAGGTATTTTTATGTGCACGAGACTTCGGCAACCAACCACTTTGGTGGTCCTTTAATATGTAAAAGTAGCAGCATAACTTTCACCGACTTTTCCACTCATTGCCTTCTCCTTTCTTGGCTTTGAACCAGATCCGGTCTACTTAATAGTCACAAAATTTACTACTACATAGTTTTTCTCTATCTTGGCTTGTCATCTCATTACTCTAGGAATACAGGGTGTCTCCCAACCAACATCCCCTTAATACATACCCGGAAGCAAATATATTTTTATAGCCTTAAGATTGTTAATTTTGCTACACCAAGTTATACCCAGAGAACAAACAAACTTTATAAAAGTCACAATTGGGACACCCTGTAATTCCTCGTCCCTGATGGCAAAAAGGGTAGTCGGCTGCTGCCAATTTAATGAACTTTCTCCCAGCTTCTTCTTGAGAGAGTTTTTTTTATAAGCTTGCATGTAACGAGGGCTTGTGCTTTTTCTATGAAAATATAATTACATGTTTTCATTCCCCCATCTTGTTAAAACCTTTCTTGTTCTTCTTTATCCCAGCATGATTTTCGTTATGATATGATCTTATCATTTGGTATAAATTGGGAAAGCTGTGCTTGTGGGGAAATGTACGTTAAGCCTGCAGGGTTTGAGTTGAATGTGATTAAATAAGTTCCAGTCTAGCGGACCCAGAAATCTCCGCTAACTCATCCATGCGTCCGCTCATCCCATCAACTCTTGATAAGTATCCCGTAACTTTATGCTATAAGGATCGTATAAGTCTTGGTTTATTTCTCGGTATGTGAATCCAAGACTAATGAGGAGACAGGACGGAGGACATTAAATTAAAGCCGAGGAAATACTCATTGCAGTTTTGGATGGTGACAAGTTGAGAACAACTTTCTCATCAATCAGTTGGGCATAAGTATTTCCGGGTGGCTTTTTAAGAGTTGAGGTAAGAAAGCTAACGGACATGCTGAATTTATTTATGGTAATAGTAATGATGATTTATTTAGGTGTAGTTTATGGGATGTGTTATTATAATCCTAAAATCTCACCACTACTACATAGATAGAGGTGGAAAAAGGTAAAAAGGTTGTAAAGTAAAGTAATGAGTTTGTTAGATAGTAAGATATATTGTCGTGTTATTTATGCGGTTTTTAGGGTACAATTTATGATTTTTCATAAGCCTTTTTTATCACATGAAATGCAATAATCACATCCTTGCGTCTAAGAAAGCCAATTGTCACTCAAAAGACTCAACTGAAATGTTGTGATAGCATGATCTACCATACATATATATATGCTTATGCATGCTGATATTAGTCAGGGCAAGTTTTTTTAATTTTTACTAGACGCTCGCAGATAGAATACGTGCAGTGCAGGCATACACTAAGGTTTAACCATTATGCAATAGAAAATAAAGTGCTATCCATGAATAAAAGTTAGCGTATATAAAAAATGTCTAATACTTCAAAAAATACATGGATTCAAATTCAAACTCAAACTTACGTTTTGCGTATTATGTTTATGACATGACCAATTATCAAATGTACGTGTCCAAATCAGCCAAATCTGTTATTCTATACTCAATCACCATCACCATCAGCCCTGGGCAAATATAATGCAAATGATTTGAATAAAGCTGGGTCAAACCTTTCTAAATAACACGAGTCGTTAAGCCAAAAAGCCCGTAGACATTCCCTTTGTGTGAATGCAGCCTAATCCAATCAAAGTAATCTACCTGAAAGAACAATATCCCTAAAATCTAAACCAATCCACGTGAAAGGGAATCAATAGACAGACCGGATGACCATAAGGCCCAAGGAGACCCTACCAATGTGCATGCACCAGGGATTTCTATCGGGTGCTCGGGATCGGAGTCATTATCCGCATATGCTCCAAATACCAAACATCTGCATTCATTTCTCTTTTCGGCCAGTAGCAGCAGTATTTGTATTATACCACAGGCGACTAAACCTTCCTTCCAAGCTTTATGGACCGTTTAAAAAGTTTGTAAAAAACTCTTTATCTGCATCTGCGAAACTCTGCTGCAAAAAAAATAGCGTCAAAATATATTGTACCACGGACCGACCTCCCTCCCGTATACTTTTGTACTTTCATACTGTCTGACTCTGACTGATTGATCCACGGAGGATTAGCCCCTTTCTCCTGCTGGGATAATGGAACTATGCAAAGGAATCGTCCCAAAGTTGTCCCCTACAGCGTCCAGGCACTTCTGCAAAAGTTTTTTTCCTAACCATCTACTCTCTCTCTCTAAAGGGTATACCGTATATCTTAAAATTACAGCCCCCTTATATAACAGTATCCCTAAAAAAACTCAGCCCCTTTCAAAAACTGCTAAAAGTTAGTCTTAAAGATTAATAACCCGGTCTGTATTTCTAAGGTATGGTCTACTCTGCTTCATAATCCCAATCGGATCTGTCATAGTCCAAAAGGGCTTAGTATTCGTTGAGGGGAAAGTAAATTCTATGCAGAAGAGTTGCAGATAACCACATATCATAACATAACCGTAAAATAAAGTGTAGGTTGTCGCTGCGGACTCTTTTAGGTATAGGTAACTATGAGCCCCGTAACAGTGAATGATGGATGCACAAACAACCGAGAGGAATAGAAATGGGTCAAGATTATCCGCATGGAAAGTTTTTTATTCGGGATTCAGTTCAAGGACTTTATATGCAGAATATTTTATGCAACTCTAAGTATAAGTACATACTTTGCGGAAGTATTGATTCATCTCAAGGAGAGGGAAGCACGACCGTATATCATGCGACATGATATCAGGGGGACGGCAGGTTATCACAGCGACAGGTTATAACAGCGACGGGTTATCACACAATTTGCAGTATGAATTCTACTTACTACAACATACACAACAGCATCACTGCTACTGTATTATGTGCCCCTTTAAGGGGTCAAAGGGCCCCTACACTTAAAGTGACGCATAATACATCAATTCATACTGCAATACATTTGGTAGTATTTGTGTGATATCCCGACGCTGTGATAACCTGTCGTCCCCCTGATATCATGTCGCGTGATATGCGGTCGCAGACTCAAGGAGAGGCCAGTCTAGCTAAGCCTAAATTGATAAAGTATTATACTCCTAAAGGCTTAAGGCTTAGGACTATTTCAAAAGCGAGTGTATTATCCGACTTCTAACTCTTGAATCGTTTTGCAAAAAAAAGTAATAATAATGGAGTTTGGAGGAGTATGAATAGGCTGGCCTTACTTTACGATCGTTTCTTGGTAAATGGAATTGCTTTCCGTAATGCACAGTGAGTGCTACACACCCTCAGAAGACCTGAGAGGCTTATAAACCCGTCCTTGGTACTTTTACAGTTTCTTCTATGCAATTTGCATAATTTAGCGAAGCAAAAATAACGGGAAAGACGGAAATGTTGGGAGGATTGTCTCATTGATTTCTTACTCTTATTCTTCGACAATTGGGAGAAATTATACAGGAGCAGGCATGACTTGAGATTTTTACCCTATTATTATCCACTATTTCCATTTTCTTGGCCGACAATTTAGCCATTTCTGTTTTATTCTCCTGCATAATTTAACACTTAATGGTTTAAGTTTAGTCTTTGGCTTACTCTGCAGAACGTTACAACCACCTGTAAACTTCCACTTCGAAATATGTATAGAAAATATATTACTTATCCTGGGTTAGCCAATCATTTACAGATTAAAAAGATACATGTAAGCATAATAAAGCCCTGCATCTGCATTTTCTGTGCCAAAACGTCAGGGCCACACTAAATTTTAAGCCCCCTTTTCAACTGAACCACCCAACCAAAAACTATTTACTACTTGGCAAGGACTTCAAAACGAATGTTTAAGGGTCTCATTTGGCTGATCTACCAGTTTTTTTAGCTATGAAATATATTGCCATTAAGAATAACTCAGCATAACAAACGTTCCCATTATAATCAACAGTATATTTTGAACTTTTTTCAAGTTACTGTATATAATAATATAATACGCTATAACATAAATATAAAGAAAGATCTAATCTTTACTTTGATTTATGACAACTGTAAAAACTTTCCTTTACTTGTTATTAGCTTGCGTGCAGCTTTCATAACAAAATTAGCATAACTCTCTGTACTTTTACTACTACAACTACAATACAATACGACTGAATTCTGCTAAAAGAATGACATCAATTTATAGCTTTTCCATTTTACGTGCGATAGCAATAATAGAGCTAGGTTTAACCTAACGTTTTCTTCATAATAATTCTAAATTATTATATACTAAGAGGTAATAACAAAAACTATCCATCATACTGCCTTGATTTTTAATGTTAATTTGATGAATGAGTGACCTTTTTCTTCTATCGAGCTCGTTTATAAATAGCAATTAGTAATTAACTACTCATATACTCACTCCTACTGTGGAGGAAGCGGTGGTTGATAAGCTCTCGTTGATGGAGGTAGCGGAGGTGGATAATACATTTGTCCTTGAGGTGGGGGTGGCGGAAAAGATGGTGGAGGGATTGGAGGCTGAGACCCAGGGGCGTTTGAACTAGGTGGTGGGTAGCCTGGGGGAACTGGTGGGGCGTGAGAACCGACGAATGGAGGTAACCCCATGGGCATTGGGGGTAAGTGACCCGGTGGAAATGAATAGGTTTGAGGTGGAAGAACGGACGGCGCTGATCCACCTCCTGGTGGAAAACTGGTTGGGAGTGGTGGAGCTGAGGGCATTGGAGGCATAATTGCTATAGGAGTTGATGTCCGAGATGAAACTCCTAGAAATTGTGCAAGGAACAAAATAAATTGAAGTAAAAGTAGGAGAGCATTTACACATTACGAAATTACTTTAAGTGTCACGTACAAGGTACAAGAGACATTGATAAAAAGTTGGAAGCTTGAGGGATTTGCGTTACATTTCTCACAAAAAGGGCACAAAGGTACAACAGGTAGGATGTTTCAGGGACGTGCTCGCTTAAACTATACCTTGATGCGTGGGCGTATTGTTCTTCGGTGAGCCCTGTGCTGACTGAGGATGAGAAGGTAGCGGAGTGGAAGAGTTGTATGAAGGTCGTGGTCCACTTCCAGGCGTCATCCCTCCTCCAATTCCACCCATCATAGAGGGCGGTGGAGACTCAGATGGAGCCTGGTTCTGTGTTTGGGAATACAAGTCCAACACTTGATGACAAATGTCTTCCAGTAGCTCAATCGTCATATCCTCAACAAACATATCCCACCAGCGGAAGTGATCTGACGTCCTCCCATTCCAATCCATCACTTCAAACTTGCTTAGCTTACCGGCCAAGTGCATAAGAGCTATTGCTACAATCTCGGGTTCCCATTGTAGACACAGGGTTGTGCACAGACTGGAATAGAAAGATTTAAACACTTTAAATCAACTCTAAATTCAACACAGACAGTCTCAGGCTACAAAGCAGAAGATAACAATCTTCACTAAAATTAATGATTTTTCGCTTGAAATAAAAAAACCAACCTATCATTTACAAAGGTCCACGCCATCTGCACCATCTTCTGCAGCCGACCCTTGTCCCCTTTAAGACATTTGGCATACTTTAGTAGGAAAGTGTAGGGATGCTCTACGTGCAAATCGAATTTTATTGTTTGTAAAATAATCCTCTCCAGTGTCATCACTTCCTCCTGTCAAAATAAAAAAACATATGTAAGACTTCTAAAATCTTACAAGTTACTCATTCCCTTACAAGTTTTTAAACTATATCTTACGGATGCATTCCGAGCTTCAATTCCAAACTGAGCAAACTTATCATCCGCCAAAAGTTCCCTAGCTACTTTGAGCATATCCTTGCATTTCTTGGGCGTTTCCTCCACCTTACCCGCAAGAAACAGACAGGCTAGCGCTGTGGGCTGGAATAAAACCAATTTAACCGTATAAATAACACACACGTGGATTAACCGATTCCATCCTTCCGATTAAAAATCTAAACATACATATCTTGAGAAGTCTTGAAACCGGTGAAACATATAAAACCGATGGTAGTAAACAACACCGGTGGCCATAGTTGTCAAACTGAGATTCATATTGGATCCAATATCGATAACAAATCTAGCCCCTTCCCTCCGATATCTTGATTCCGTTTCCACGTCCATTCCACTCTGGATCGATGGAGCGTTTCGAATCTCCTTCTTTTCATAATACCACCGCATATTTCAACCTCAGCAGCTACAAATACCTAAAAATAACAAAATCAAAGTAGCTGATTAGCTTTACCTGCTAAATAAATATGTGTTAAAATATATCCAAAATAACGCAGACAATTACCTACAATTACCGTATTTCCCGAAATAATCCCACTGAGTAATTATTAATTCGAAGGAAGAACAGGATATTCTATTAACATGGACAAGATAGAACAAATTTCTAATTTTAACATGGAAGGAAAGGAACATTATACCGGGGGGCATTATTTCAGGAAATACGGTAACTTTAAAAAATTATACCTTAGCGTCCCTTTTTCTCAGCGATATCCAAAAAATGCCCGTCCCCGTCTGATTATTTACCTAAACCTGTATTGTATTATATCCAAGTTACTGACTTGTTATCGGGGATTTGACCACCGTCCTGCGGGCATCACCCGGGTTTTTTTTTTATCCCGTTTATTTAAGTTTCAAATTGAGGCCATTTAAAGTTTTTAAAACCTCAAAAATATCAAAAACCACTCACCCTTCCTACTTTACTTCTCCATTCAAACAATCCCGCTGCGAAGTTTTCTCTCAGTGCCCCAAAAAATTTAAAACGTTGTTTCTCAACCTTTAATGATCGTGTGTGGGAACTAGTGTGAACTGTGCTTTTTTATTTGCAATTCGCATCGCATTTATCGCGAATTTTAGAGAATGAAAAAGTGAAAGTTTGTGCAAAAGTGCAACCTGCACCTCCTCATCCTCCTTCAATCCTCAATTCTTTCTGACTCAAGAAGAGTGAACGACCGAGATCTTCACTTTCCATTTCACTTTTCATTTTTAATACAATTTCTTATTTCCTTCCTTATTTCTACGGGTTTTTCTCTCCTTTATTTACCTTTTTTAGTGCAGTAAATTTTGGGGATTTCGTGATTTTCAGGAACTTCCCTACCGTTTTACGTACTACGCGTGGGTAAAAAGTAAGTGTTTATATCGGTTTATGATGAGGAAATAGACGCTTTCTCTTTTTATTTTGGTTTTTGTGAGATTTGAACGGTTTACGTACTGAAATCGAGGGTTTTTAAGGTCATATAGGGTCCTTTGACAATGTTATTTTGATACAGTGATGTCTCTGGCTTTTGTATTTAGAATAATTTAGATACTAAAGTTTTAATGTGTCAATTTAATTCCAATTTTTGCAGGATATTTGGGGGACAAGAGAGGGTGACCTGTGACCTGTGCTGAATAGAATGATGGATGCCTTAAAGAAAGAAAACCAACTGCTTAAAAAAGCCTTGCGGGAGTTAACGATTGAGAAAAACCGTTTGGAAGACCGTCTCTACCGAGCCTTTTATAAATGCCTCAATACTAAAAAGAGAAAGATCTGTGAGCTTGAAGGGGAGCTTGAAAAGTTCAAGGTTTCTGAACAGTCTAAATCCCAAAGTTGTACGAGTAGTAGTACCACTAAAAACAGACGTAGTTCTAGTCCCAACCCAAAAAAGAAAAAGTTCTCACCCAAACCTAAGAATAAGAAAGTATTTATTTCGGATTCGGAGGACGACGGGGAAGACGTTGAGATCGATCTCACCGACGCTTATCATCAACAAGATAAGAGGAAGCTGGAAGAAGAGGAGGCTAGAAAACGAGAAGAGAGAACTCCACCGAGAAAAGTTGAAGATAGTGATACAGATATTGACGAAGACCTGGTAGGACTTATTGGACCACCACTGGTGTCATCCAGAGGTCTGGAAGCCCTTGAGGGAACAGTAATCCCAAATATAAATGTTTCCAGTAGCTTATCGGCGGATAAATGCGCAGAGCAGAAACAGAAATCAGAAGATGGACATTCGAAAGGTGAAGGTGAAGCTGCAGCTGTTGTTACCAACGCTGAAGGCATTGAGAGTGAAGACTCCCAATCTCAAGGACTGGGGTTCCCATTTCCCAAGGACTTTACTATGTTTAGTCAGAAAGGATCATCCGATTCTCAGTCTGGTGGAAAGGATAAAAGTAAAAGTAATGAAGTTAGAAAGGAAGGGAAGGGTAAGGTTACCACGACGGATAGGGATTTAAATTCTAATTCAGTCGTGGTGGGGCCGAGCCAAAGGACGACCCGGTCCAAGAGTAAATCCTCTAATAAGTCGGATTCTCAAGGAACGATGGACTCGGATGATTTGGATACGCTCATGAAGGACATTTAAATTAACATTAATTTCGAAATGTTTTAATTATTCTGCTCGAGAACGCATTTATATATCTATTTTCTATTGGTGCTGATTTATCTTAGTCTAGGATAGGGAATTATTTTTGTTACCGAAACCTTAACGCACTTATGTTGTATGTATTTATGTAGAACTATCTAAATCTGTTTGTAGACTCTATTATTTATTTTATGCAGATTCGATTTAGCTGTATTAAATTATATTGCTGTAATTTATAACCCGCAGTTTTTTTTGCCTTTAAAAGTACACACGAGACAGATGCAACTCCGTTTAATTTATCAATGGTTACCACGTTCGAGCATTTACCTTAAAGTCCTGAAACCTTATTTCTTATAGATTTATTACTGAGCAGAAAAGAGTTTTCGTTTGGGTGTACCTCGCTTGAATAACAGTACCGTGTTAGGTTTCTAAGATTAACTTATTATTTCAGACGCTAGTAAATAAATTATATTGGAGAGGTATTGAAATGTATGAAGTTGGTTTTTTATTTAATTCACATTGAAAATAGCAGCAATAATCTTATAGCCTTTGCATTTGTAGTGAGGTGAGAGTTCCCAAGTTCCCATCATCGACAAAGTCAAAGCATCACTTCCTTTGAACCTTTGTCCGTGACTTCCCGTAGGTCGTCAAAATGAAACTACACGCCAAGAACAAAGCCTTCCGGCACGCAACCCCAAATATTGACCCATCAGTCCCAGAAACCCCTTCTGATAAGCACTACCTATCTTTCTAAATCCTTGCCCCTACAAAATATATGCAAAGACAACCCCCAGTGTACTCCAACTCCCAATTAAATATCAAGATTCAATGCTTTATTTAACTCAAACCATCCACATATATATAAACATGAAAGTATTTTGTTTTCCTTACTGCAAAAAACAAGGTGTGTATTTAATTGAAATAAAGTAAAAGTAAAAACAATTAATTATTGTTCCTCCTGTTGAAACTGTCTTTGAGGAGGTCGAGAGTATCCACCACGTCCCCTGTTGTTGTTGTAATAATAATTTCCACCCCCTCGGTGATAATTGTTATATCCCCCCCGGTTGTTATATCCTCGATAGCCCCCACGATAGCCCCCACCGTTCATAGAAATACCGAAAGTTTCCGCATTCAATTTACGTTCTACTCTCCAATCCACCCTAGTTGATTTCCCCTTCTGGCGTTCCAAAGCCTCGCAAGAAATCGAGTCAAAGAAGTTATCTTTTTGATAAAAAGTCTCCTCCTCCACCGAATTAGATTCATCTTGTAGTTTAATCTTCGAAAGTTGAGTCTGCAGTTCCTCGTTAGCTTTTTCGAAATCAAACTCTCCATCAAACTGGATCCGCCTCCCAGTACCCCGATAACTTCCCCGGGACCAGCGACCTCCTCCGCGCGGTTGTAAAATCCGACCTCGACCGCGCGCCTGATAATTCCCACGGTTATTCGGGTTGTAGCGCTGTTGCTGCTGCTGCTGCTGACGATTATCATCTCCCTGCCCACCAACACTTTCCTGGATAAGCTGTTGCTGCTGCTGCTGCTGCTGTTGTTGCTGCTGCTGTTGCTGAAGTGGGGCCGCCGGTTGTTGTTGTTGCTGCGTTTGCTGCTGCTGCTGTTGTTGTTGTTGCGGCTAGATTTACATAAAACACATTCATTAAATTACTCCCTAATTCCCACAAATGATAAGCAAATACTACAGATAAGGTACTAACAAACTGCTGGACTTGAAGAATAGCAGGGTCATCCGAGGTTATCGAGTCTTGTTCCTTGTTAGAAGGAGGTTCAATCACATCAATCCCTTTTATGTCAGACCCTCGAAATATAATAAACTCGTACACTTCGTCCTTAGGTTGGACAGGGCGTCCGGTCGGTCGGTCTTCTGTTCCAAAACTCCGGACTTTTGCCAAGGAAATCGTCGCCTCCTGAAGGTCCAAAGAATAGAGGATCCCTTCGTATCTTATCTCAGATTTCGAAATTAAACTAATTTTTGAACCTATAAACTGGTTCGTTGGATTCGAAGGGTCCATCATTTTTATTTTTACAATTTAATTTCTATAATTTTATTCTTCGAAAAAAACTTTGATTTCTGAGTAATTTATTTTTTTCTTTCTCTTGATATTTCCGTCTGCATTTCTCCAACTCAAGCCAAACTTCTAGAGGGAGATGGAGTCCACGTGATCTTTTACCATCGACGGCGGGCATCTTCTCCCCACTCAACAATAACAACTAAAAACTAAAGAAAAACTGAAGAAAAACTGAAGAAAACTGGAGAAATTGTGGAGAAATCGAGGTTTAAAACTGAAAAAAAGGTTGAAAAAGTGGATTTTTGAAGGTTGTGAACTGTATTATGGTGGTTAAATTAATGATTAAAAGCTCCTGTTTTGTCCACACACCTTTAGGAAGCCGGGTGGGTTCCGAGTTCGACGCTAATACATTGATAAACTGGAGAAATTGTGGAGAAATCGAGGTTTAAAACTGAAAAAAAGGTTGAAAAAGTGGATTTTTGAAGGTTGTGAACTGTATTATGGTGGTTAAATTAATGATTAAAAGCTCCTGTTTTGTCCACACACCTTTAGGAAGCCGGGTGGGTTCCGAGTTCGACGCTAATACATTGATAAACTGGAGAAATTGTGGAGAAATCGAGGTTTGAAACTGAAAAAAAGGTTTAAAAAATGGATTTTAAAGGTTGTGAAGTGCAGTAAAGGATTTTAAAGCTCGTATTTTGTTCAGATTCAGAATTCAGACCTTTAGGAAGCCGGGTGGGTTTTTGACGCAAAAACTGAAGAAATTGCTTCAAAAAATTCAAAATCGAGGTTTGAAACTGTAGAAAGGTAAAAAAAAGGGATTTTAAAAGGTTTTAAGTTGTATTTTGGTGGTTAAATTAATGATTAAAAGCTCATGTTTTGTCCACACATCTTTAGGAAGCCGGCCGGGTTTCAAGTTCGACGCGAAAACATTGATAAACTGGAGAAATTGTAGAGAAATCGAGGTTTAAAACTGTAAAAAAGGTAATAAAGGGATTTTAAAGGTTCTAAAGTGCATTTGGGTGGTTTAATTAATTACTTAAAAGCTCATGTTTTGTCCCGACCTTTAGTACTCCCTACTCCGGGCAGGTTTTCGACACAAAAACTGGGGAATGGCTTCAAAATCAAGATTTTAATAGTTTTAAACTGTATAAAAGGTACAAATATTTTTTTAATGATATGTAAACGTATTTGGGCTGATTAAATTATGAATTAAAGATTTAAGTGTTTTTTTTAAAGGTATGGTTGGCCAGACCTTGTGCTCTTGTAGGGAAGATATTGACAAAGCTTGTGAGGAAATACAGCGGCTGACCGTTTTACGTGGACCGACAAAGACTATTTGTCCTTCTGAGGTCATTTTAATTACCGTAGTTAGTTCTCCTTCTTAATAGAGCCTCTACCGACATTCCCTTGAGTACCTAACGTACCCTCTGATATCTACCTTTTTATGCTGCTTGCCTTAACTCTATTATTAAGCGAAACAACGCTTTCTCTGGGGAATTATCACCGTAAATACGGTAATGCTGGTTAGAGCTTAGAGTTGTAAAATATATTTTCTAAGGGTTAGAGGTAGAATCTGTGATTTTTTCGTTAATTGTGTTGCATTTTGTAATTGGTTGATATTTAGGTGGCAAGAAGTCTGTTTCCTTCTCTTTGCTGGAGACGTCACATGCCGTTTGTCAGGCTTGCTGGAGTCCAACTGGTCCACCAAAAAAAGATACACATTTGTCAAAAAGGTCAACCTGTAAAGGAGCCCTGTGACGGGTCTTTCATAGGTCCGATCCGATTTCGAACAATCGAGTAGAAATTTTCAAAGAATAATTCACTTCGATTGGGGGCTAAAATGTTCCAGTTTGAAATCGAGGACCCGATTGCAGCGCTTGAAGCTCATGGAGATGGCAGCGTTCCGTTGAATGATGTAATTTGCGTACGCCTTCGCCGTCGCCCTAAGATTTTATATATCCTAATTTTTCTCCTTCTTACAGATTAATTGCGGGTTTAAACTCGGAGACCAGATAAAATGCGACCAGAACATTGGAGAAGTCAAGTACATCGGTCCGGTTGGGTCCTACGCAGGTATTTGGTTGGGAATCGAATGGAATGACCATAGAAGAGGAAAACATAGTGGAACTGTCGACGGAATCGAATATTTTGTCTCATCCGTTCCAAACGCTGCCTCTTTTATCCGTCCTGCCAAAGCTGGGAAGCTCCGGAAGTTAATGGAAGCTTTTTACGAACGATACGGAGAGGATAAAGCAGTCATGGCTTCCCTTAAGTCTATTGATGATCGTTTGGAAAAGAAAAAGTTTTCTTACTCGTAAGATTTAGGTTTTGGAACCGTTCAAAAAACACAGGAAGATTATTAATATTATGTTTATTTTACACAGGAGCATCAAGATTCTAGACCTAAGCTCGATGGGGATTTATGACTTGAATGAATGGAAAGAGTTAGTTAAAATCTCTCCTTCTGTTGAATTCCTTCAATTAGCAGACAATTATATTAAAGATTGGTCCTCGGTTGGAATGATTGTCGGCCATTTTTCTAGATTAATTCGAATCGACTTGAGGTAATGTCTACTGACAAATAATAATCGTAACTTCAGTTATGTCGGTAATTATAATACTAATCTGTGGTTTGTCATTGTTTAGTCGAAATCCTATCTCGGTTCCCACATCTGAAGAAATAGCAATTCATCAGAGTTCATTTTCAAAAATGTATCATATTATTTTGGGAGGTGTTGAATACAATTGGTATGATATTTGTACAGCCTCCGAGTTGTGGCCGCAGATAGTCACACTAACTGTAAATATAAAATGCGAACACCTGTATTATGAACAAGAAATTATGTGGATTATTCTAACATTTCAATATAATTTTTATAGGCTCCATTTAACCGCATAGTCGAGTTATCCTCGTCTTTGAAAACTTTCATGAACCTGACCAGTATTGATTTTGATAAAAGTCAGATAACCGAATGGACAGAAGTGATGAAACTTGGTGCATTACCAAAGTAAGGGTTTTTCACTATAAATAGTGTTAAAGTGTAATAAAAATCTAACTAAAGCTATTTTATGATTTGTTAGGTTGGAATACCTTAATCTTTGTGGAAATAAAATAAACAATATTACCATTCCAGTACAGGACTCTATGGCAGGTGCAATCTTTCCGTGTCTGGAACGCCTTAATCTCACTGAAAACTTTATTGAAGAGGTAATGAAATAGATAGTGGAAGATTTTGACGGTTTACCATCTTTTTTAAACTAATATTATTATGAAACTGCAAACTGTTTCTTTCAGTGGACCTCTGTCAGTGAACTCAGCAAGTTGGGAAAACTCACTGAACTGAGAATCGACATTAATCCCTTTCTGAATGTGGAAAAGAGAGCGAACAACCGGCAATTCATTATTGCGAGGATCGAAAAATTAATCGTTAGTACACATAATTAATAAGGCTATTTTGCACACGACTGACATCCAGAGTAATATTTAGATTGTATTTTGACAGAAATTGGAAGGCGTTGAAATAGAAAGACAGGAGAGACGGGATGCTGAATTAGATTATGTGAAAAAGTATGCCAGAGACTGGGAAGAAGAAACGGATAAAGAAAAGTTTGATTTGCTTCATCCAAGATATTCTATCCTCGTAAAAAGTATATTCCCTTCAGTGTAACAGTTTAATAGTTTAGAGTTAAACGTTTGAAACTTTTATAATTTTGGTCATTCGTTTAGAATTTGGCAGATCTCACGTCCCCTCAAAATCGGAAAGCCAACCAAACTCAATGAGCTCAGCGCTGATAAGTAAGTTAGTTGACAAAGTATGATTTGGCAGGTGTTTGTTTTGTTGTAAGTAAAACTAAAACGCTTTCCGTCCATTAGATTTAATAATCGTTCCAGAAAGCGCATTAAAATATAAAGAATGCGAAAAGAAAATTCTGAAAACCATGACCGTCCAGAAGTTGAAGGGACTGTTACAAAGATTATTTAAAATACCAGCAGTGCCGATTAAAATAACTGTTGTTAGTTGTAAGGTAAGTTTAACTTCACGGGTACATTTTTATAGCATTTAACCTCTCCGTTATCGTATTAGTAAGATTGTGATTATAGCGTAACTAACTTAATAGAAAGAAATGGTCTAACTTGGAATATTTTCATGACTTCATTTCAGAATCCAGCAATAACATTTCTGCTAGAAAATGACTTCATGGAACTACAGCAGTACTCAGTCGACGAAGGCGATACTCTACTCCTGAGCTGGTAAACACACACACGTATTAACATAATAACAGAATGCATTAATTACTTCTAATCTAATAACCAAAGTCCGCAAAAGTAAAGTCACTGCATTAGCTTAACTTACATTACCAAATAGGTTTATATAAATCGCCATTGTGCTCAATGCATGAACTTTAAAACCCCGTAAGTTAACGCTATGTATTTTAAAAATAAACAGACGATAATTGAAAGTTCTTCACACTAAAATTTCGAAGATGTATATCTTTCTTTCACACGATAAATTTTACAGTCCAACTTTATCAAAGAGTATTCATAGCTTAAAGACAGATATATGACTTCTTGAGTCACAATCCTTAAGTGGAGCTCCACAATTTTAAGAAGTATCCAATCGGATTGTTCGTAGTTTGTATTTATCGGCAAGAATGCACGCAGCTTCATTAGACCCTCCGCAATATTTTGATGAGGAAAACACGGTCAACAGCTTTCCGCCCAGTTGAACCTGATTTTATCAAAAAGTGTTAAGAGCATTTGACAGAAAAGTAGTACAGTTTTCAAGGAATGTAAAAAGTACACTTACTTTGAATCCAGCTTGTTGAACCTCATGAGCTCGGATGACATGCGAGAAGTGATTTCTTTCCAGGAATCCCTCCAAAGCTTCCGAACTAAATATATGACCCGTTCCTCTACGAGTATTTTCTCCAAACCCTTCGACCATGTGTGCCGTAGCTCCGGCCACTTGATCAGGCGTCATCTGATCCAAATGAATGGGGTCACTCCACATAAGCTCCCATGCTAGTTTAGACTGGTCTTCGGGAATGGGAAGGGGACAAGGGATACTGTTTATAAGGGAGGCCATTCCATGACCAATCCAGGGCGGAGGTATCCCTCCGTGAGCGCAGAAAATCTAGAGATTTATAATATTTAAAGGGACTTTTCTCGTGTGAAGTTTTTGGAAACTATGTCCTACAACTTACCCGTTTATCAACCACAGCAGCCAATGGCATACAGTCGAAAGCTTGATTTATAGCTTCCCAGATCTCCTTTCCCAAGGCATCCCCAAATTTTGCGAGGCATTCACTGCAAAAGTATTGTGTAAAAAAGTATTAAAACATCCAAATCATGAAGGAAGAAAGCAAGCTAATCCTTATTTTGAATTCTTCTTACTTGTAAAAAGTAAACATTTGCTGGACCTCGCGAATCTCATGATTTCCCCGGAGTAAAAATAACTTATGGGGAGCGCAGATTTTTTGGGAAAATATGTAAGAGATAACTTCAACCCCGTAACTCCCCCTGTCCACGTAATCTCCGAGAAATAGGAAGCTAGACGGGGTCAAGAGGGGCCCTAGACGCCATAACGCTTTCTCAAAGCACATAAGGTCAGGGAAGTTCCCGTGAATGTCACCTATAGAACTTAGGGTCAGTAGGTCAAACTTTAAAAAGAAACTTTGAGCATGCACTTAGCTCACCCAAAATGTAAACCGGTGACGGCAACTCGATAAGCCTCGGTTCCGATGTGAATATAGCCTTGACCTGTTGACACAGCGTTACTAGACACCTTCCCAAAGAAACCCTGTCAACAGCTCCCCAGTCAAAAGCCGGCTTGGCCAATTGAGGAGGATCAGACTTATCATTTGGATAAAGTGCCCTTTCAAAGTATTTCAGTCCGTTCAGCATTTCATTTGACTGCGATTGCTGGTTAAAGTTCTCTACAGACTTGGTCCGATTGGTTGATCCACCTCCAACTAAGATTTTCGGTCCGTTCTTCCCCATAAAGAGTCCACTATCTGTAGAAGAATTTAAAACTGTACGTGCGTTCTAAATCTTTAAAGAATATCACTAAAACAGTTTAGAACTAGACTTACGTTCCATATCCCAAAGATTATTTATATCCATGATAGTCCCGGACTTTTTAACTCGAACGCTGTGCGTTGCGACGTCATACGCTTTGAAATCCTGTTGGACGTCAGAATGTAAGAATCCGCCTGCAATTTATGTATAAAATAAGCTAGTTTTCGCTGCGTTTTAAAATAAATTGTCCTGTTTGTAAGGAACAATACCCAGTTCATCGATAATAGTCTGACTAGGGTTTTCCATATCCGTCCGACTTCTCTTGGTTGGTGGAGGACTTAGCTGATTATCCTGTCGTTCTTTCAAAAACAACAGAATAGACTTGGGTGACCTTAGAAGATGGGACGTTCCGCGGAACTTGAGCTGTCCAACTGCTAATAGAAACTCCGTTTGGCCCAAGGTGTCTGTGATTTGTTCTCCAAAAACCCTGCAGACGTTGAGGGTACTTAGAATAGGACACTTTCTTAAAAATCGTAGAAATAAAGTATAAAGTCCTTACGCAGCGCTACGTTCAGCTTCGGCTTGGACGGACTTCGAATCCTCAGGCAATCCTCTGGACTTTCTGATGGCTGAGACCATGTCTCTAAATTCTACGAAACTTAACCTCCCATCGTTATCCTTGTCGAAGTATCTACAATAACCAAAATAACAGTCAGGGCCCAGTAATTCATTTCTAGACCTAAAATTCAAAACTAAAAGGTCCCGACCTAAAAATATATCGACATCGGACTTCAGCCGGAGGGCCTCCGTGCTGAGTATTGGGCTCAAGTACTGCAATCCCACACAAGAAATCCTTGAACGTTACTCCTCCCTTGTTATCCGTATCAAACGTCCTTAAAACCAAACACTTTATCGTTATAAATATTTTTAAACTCCTAGAAAGAAAATATTATTATAAAAAGTCACCGGAACAAATTAGTAAGGTCAAACTCGTTCCAGCCGAGCTGCTTCATAAAGGAGACGAAGCACCTAATCCCCATGGACAAGTATGGAAGGGTTGCAGTCATAAACTCCTTGTACAACTGCTCTTGTTCTGTTAAAAAAAACCTTTAAAAACCCTGGAAAGTTCTTTCTTATCAAAACTACCCATCCAAATTGTATAGCTTATCGGGGTTACCATTCCGACCCAACAGGGCCGCCTGGACCATCATCTCCAGCCCCGATTTCCTAGTCCTGACCGGCTGTAAGGGCTCAAGTCCTATAAACACTTCGCTCATGGGTAACTCTACTCCTATCGCACTAGGCTTTACCGGAAGCTCGAACCTTATTATCGTGTCCAGGAGATCCATACTTATAAGCTTCCGTTCCATATGAAGCTTCATTAATTCAGGGACTTTTACCCAAATCCCCTTGAAACCCTGGAATACAAAATTCAGCGTTAACCACATTCGAAACTCCATATCTTCTTATAAGCATAGATCGAGTCTGAACCTTAAAATGGTCTTTCTGTTCCGGACGGATGGCAACCGAGTAGATTGCATGCGTAGCCATTTTATCCGAATCCGGCACATACCACCGGTCAAGTCGGACAATCCCTTCGATAACCGCATAAGTAGCGTCGATAACCTTCAGATATTTCTCCACAGCACTTTTCCAAGTTTCCCTTGAACTTCCAACCCTCTTTGAACCAAAAAGGCTCAGTCCCATTTCTCTATCTTCTAGGAAATACCTGGAAAAAGCAACATTTTACCAAAAAATACCAATTTCATACAAAAAACAACTTCCAATGCTTCCAATTTGTTTTTTCAATAAACGTTAACGTACTCTATAATGTTGAGAGTAGGATTAAAGCTATAAAGCAAGATGGAAACGTAGTCCGCATCAAGTTTTGATAGGAATTGGACCGATTCGGCCGTAACTGGAGGTAATCTACTTGCAGTTTTTGGAACATTCGCACTTCTCGATGAGCGTCGCTGCAAAGCGAACGTGGCTGTCCCGGGGGTAACTGCCGTAGACCCTAAACTAACGTTTGGAGAGGGAATTCCTGACATTTCTTATGGAATAATACTCGTCGCTATTTCGCTATCTATTTCGCTATGACTTTCTTCAGACTACGGGATGTTTTGCACTTGCATCGCCTGCACTATTCATACTACTAGAATTTTGACGTACTACTTTAAAAGTTTGCAATAAAACCCCCTTTTTTTGAAGCTTTCAGCTTGATTATTACATTTCTCTACCGTCCAAATAGTTTCCTCTGAACATTTCTGGTTGCTATCACGCTAGATGTCCACAAAACCTTGCAAAGCGTCCAAGAAATCGATTAGCAAATCCTTCCATTTCTTTGACACGCGTTTCTCAAAATTGTGAAGATTGCACATGCATTATTTATGGAAATTATGAGTTTAAACGAGGAACACACAGATTTAGATTACACAACTTAACTTCTTAAATTAAAATGAATGAATAACTTATATTTTTAATAAGATATCCGCTTATTTAAGGACCTTTTCCATAAGCCATAAAACACAAAGGGTTGATCTCCTTCATGACTTTTTCATTATTTCCCTGTTATCGTGCTTATCTGTTCTCGGATTATCTCTGATTATGTTTTGTTACTAAAGGTAGCCAATATACGGGAAAATATAGAGTTTATTACTATCTCTGGTTATTAAAAATACCTTCTTGTATAGCTACAGTAAAACCTTTTCCAACAACATCTATCCAGCTACATTAAGTTGGTATATTATATTTTAACAAGGAATACAATAAAAGTCACTAAAGCATCCTCTCATCGTCCAATAATTCCATTCATTTCATTCACAACAATTAAAAGTATCTCTATAGTTGTCTAGCTTTTATCACAGTTTCCTCTCGGCTTTTTACTCTTTCGCTTCAATTTCTTAAGTTTTTCTTGCTCTCGATTCTTAACACAATTTAGGGGATAGCACATAACTCCCGATAGGAGTAGGAACCCTCCGGCCACGAAGAACGGGATTTTATAGGAGAGAGTTGCCTCAAAAAGAAATCCTGAAAAGTTTCGAATAAGATTTATAGTTTTTAAACCATTTCCTATAGAAGCCTAAACAATTATAAAACAAACCTGCCAAAGGGGTTCCAAGAATTGCTGCAAATCCTTGAAATAATAACATAAGTCCGAATGCATTCGTCAGTTTTTCTAGCCCTAGTAGTTCCACAAGTAGGATTGACCTTAGGGATGCGAAGCATGCTAAAAACGGACCAGCAATAAGAACACTTTACTCCAACAACGCTTTAAAATTCCCATTATTTCTCATATAATTTGACTTATTAAGCTCACCCATAGCTAGTCCAAACACACAAGTGAATGCAATAAACTGAGCGTACGACCCTAGAAGCGGTACAACAAAAGTGGATAACCCTAATATGGTTATCGAAGCGTTGTTTAAAAACAACACGTTTATCTGAGGCCTGTCAGCCACCCAACCGCAAATAATCCTCCCAGTTGTGTTTGCGATTCCCATTATAGAAATCAGTAACGCTGCACTTCCCTTATCAACTCCGAGGTTAGCTTGTGCCACACTCGTCAAGTAGATAAAAGGAACCTGCATTTCCACAAGTAAAGACCTGCCTTAACTTTACCTATCCAAATATGGATTTTGCTATTTTTAAAACCTGTAAAAGACCTTATTCTTACAAAAAGTCCCAACATGGTGAAAAACCCGGATATAGACAATAGCAAGAAAGTCGGAGAGACCAGAAGGGAAACGTCAAGCATCTTTTTCATAACGCTTCCACAACAACAGGGTTCCCTTGGGGGTTTCTCATCCGGAAGAAGGTCTTCAGGTCCTCTACAAGCCGCAGCAGACCATTCTGCGCTTGACATAACCTGGATTTTTAAACGCACTTCCTTATAGAAATTGAAACAACCCCAAGAGGAATAAATACTGTGAAGTAGTAGTTTAGTATTTCTACAAACATTATTAGCATATTCAGGTATCCTTAGAAGACTCCCACTGTAAAATATATCATCCCTGTAAAGCGGTTTATTCAGCGTCACTTTACTAGCCACCCGGAGGATCCTCGACTGGGTCATTTCATCAACGGTGAGCATGGAGTTCCCTATTCTTGTCGTGTAAATTGAGTTGTTTCTGTTTCTCATGTTCGTATTCTCGTTTCCATCGAAAGTGTACTTATTGTGGGGGAGTTGTTCCCCTGAAAAAAAACATAAGAAATGTGTCAAAGAAACGTTAGCATTACGCCATGACTTATATATGAAAAGATGTTTCGACGGATTTTTAACATGTGCAAGATACCCCTTTTAACATGTAAAGGATAGGCGTGCGGTGTAATTAACGAGGGCGGCATGAGGGCAAGGATTTAGGGCATTTTAGTTAAAATTCACCTATTTTCCCAGCATTTTGCAAATTCTCCTTAGCCTGACTAGCTTCTCGACTCGCTTCTTCTGATGCATGATCCTCCTCAGCGATTTCCTTTAGGTCTGGCAGCCCCACAAAACTCTTTCCCTTGGCCGCCCCCACTGGGAAAGGTAGTGCTAGGGCAGCCCCACTCGGGGTAACATCCCCTCCAGAGGCCAGCATAGAGGGTACGGATATTCTTCTATGATGTGCGTTAATACTATTCACCGTGACCCCCAACGCCCCACTTAGCGAATGAGTCGAGGCCTTTCTCACCGACTGGTAAAGTCTATCGGATTTTGCCTTAGGTTCTGAAGTCGGGTCTTGCTGGGCTATCGAGTTGAAACTAGCTGTGGAGTCCCAACGGGCCATGTCCATGTCACGAGCCCTTTTTATCCGCATGAGAAGGGGTGTGCCTTCTGGGGAAGCTATGGAACTTACTATGCTTTTTCGGGGATCCTCGAGTTTTCCTGAAGAAATAATCCATATTTTAAGTAAATAGGCTAGTTCATAGCTAACCTGAACACAATGTGGACCTTTTGGGCTAAAATTGGACAAATTATGTATCATGCTATTATTAATTGTAACGCGTTTTAACTCACTTTTTACAGGTTTTAAAGGTCTGTAAAGCAACCCAAAGAAGGCACACGACAGGATGATCATGGCCTCAAAAAAAAGAGCTCCCTGCCATCCATATTGTTCCATGATTACGGTTATTATAGGTGGAAATAGAAATGTCCCAACCCCTTTGACAATTTTAATGGGAATAAATAGTCTGACTTAATTATGGTAAAAAGACCATCAAAGTTTTAAAAAGAAGCTTACCCGATCCACAAATAGCAATTCCGGTGGCAAGGGCTCGTTTTTTCTCAAAATAAAACCCAACGGCGATCACTGCAGGAACGTAAATCATCCCGAAACCCACACCCCCAATAACTCCATACAGAAGGTAAAGGGCAACCATGTCTGGACCCTTTAGGCAGAGGAACCAAGCCCCCAAAATAGATAAACAGGATAGGATGCTTCCACTTATGGCTACGATGCGAAACCCATACTTGTTCGCAATCGCTGAGACTACTGGCCCTGAAATCCGCATATTCAGCTACATTTTAGTGAAATAACTTGGTCCAGACCACACCCCCTTGCATTAATTCGGTTGAAACCCTGAAATCTCCCATAATATGAAACTAACCCGCAAGAAAGTAGAACCCCGTGGCGAGACTCCCGACCCAGGCAATCGAAGAAATCGGGATCCTCCCACCGGAAGCTTCATGGATGGGACCAAGAAGGATTCCAAAAGAGAATACTGTCCCATCTACGACCATATTTGACAAAAATGACGCAAGAACGATAACCCATCCCCATCCTCCGTCCGGGGCTACAATAATGTCATCAATAGGAATCTCGTCATCGTCCGGACCCACTATCTAAACAAAACTTGTTTCTTATCATACATCATCTTTTCTTCCGGGGCAAAACTCTAAATTTATATGCTTAACCAGCCACACCCACCTTAGAACTTATATTCGTGTCTCCTATAAAGAAACTAGCCTTCCTCGTGTCCGCCGGCTCGTGTATAACAACCTTGAGCTTATCTTCCCCAAGAAGCTTCAAGTCTTCGGCTTTTGTATCATCGGTTCCCTTATTTCCCGACATTTCCTCAGAAAGGCCTTATCTTGGCTTTTATTTATATACTGTCACGGATAAACAAGAAAGGGATCCAATTTCCAGCTAAAAATCTACTACTTTCTCATCATCGATATAAATTAGCGACAATTTATAATAACTATAGTAATTTCCTCAAAGATTGAACTTCGCCCTGGGCTTCACGCTTGAAATACTTCAAAGCAAGGACGTCTACTTCTTGACGTCGTTTTCAACTTGACAAAAAGACTGTGGTTTTGAAACCCCTCACGCCTTCTGATGACTTAATGTACATTAGTACATATTAGTCCCTGCAAAACTGGGGATTTTTTATTTATTCCTTAATAATGACTGATGTAGTTAACTTGGGCATATGCATACAAAGATTGAGGCTGGACTTGGACAGGATATGCATGCATAGTTTCAGTTTCAGTACTTCTATTGATTAATTAAGAAGGACGCTTATCATTCATAACATGAGTTTTAATACTAAACTATACAAAGAATGGCCAAAGTTCACTAACCATCAACATTGACAAACGAGTGGAAATATTCCTCAAAAATGCTGTAAACAAACATACGCATTCCCATGATATTATACTTAATGTTAATCCTCTAACTAACTTAACTACTGTTAACTTTCAACTGTAAGTATTATGTTTGTTCGTACATGCAGAAACTACACAAACATTTGTGTAGTAAATGCTAGAAAAACCCCACGAGGAATGAGTTACCCAAAATATAATCTTAATTACTTTTTAATTTTCTAATCGCCCATTGAACATAGATATTACTGAGTCTCTATCATTCCCTGTTTGGGTATTGGGTTTGACACAGATTTATATAAACTTAGTTACAAAAAGTCTGCATTTATTTCACTCCTGCAATGAACCCAGTAACTACAAGCCGATGATGACCTCTGACCTGGAGTCTAAAGGAATAAAAAAAAACTTGGGATGATCTGAAAGAGTTGAGGTTTCAACTCTGACTGAAGCAAAAAACTTCGGGCGTGAGTTTGCTTAGTTGCATCAACTACTGCTTGTTTTCATTCAGTAGTTTTTGTTACTCTTTCTGAAACTCTTAAAAACTTGAGATAATATGATGATAAGTATCGCACTCTTGTATCATTGTAATTAAATAAAGCAGTACAAAGCAGTCACCACTTCAGCATCGGAATCAGTAAGTTGGATTGCTCAAGCGGTCCTCATTCATGATAAGAAAGAACAAAATGTGGTTACTACATTTACTGCGAGTAATTGGGAATAAGTTATCAATCAATATCCTCAATGTATTTTTGGACCATTGGAAAATATAACTAACTTCGCATGTGTAAAAAAATGACGATGACCTAGGAAATGAAGTGGAGTGTTATTGTCGCTTGAGAAATCAATGCCAATGTTGAACATGAAGTTATGAAAGCCTCCAGAAAGTAATTAAATAACGTGTATGCAGCTTTATGAAATAACGTGGGTTTTATACACTTAAAATTACAACTTCCCTCATGAATTTTTCAGATGTAGCTGAGGAGCTTTCCTAATTTGTTACTTCTGTAAATTGATCTTAATCGAGTCGAGTCGTGCATGTATATACGGATTATTCCAACTCCGTGTCATATCCTTGACTAATTGCATGCGAAACTGCACTGCGTTCTTACATATTTGCATGAAAAAAAACAAGAAGTTGTAGAGTTAAATTAAAGATTACCGTTTGAGCTTTCTGTTCCTCCTGAAGTTCAGAAGGAACTGAACTTTCAACTGGTTCTATTCAATGTCAACTGTCAAAATTAGAGACCATCAACTTGAATAGACAACTTTAGAGGAGTTTGCCCATGCCCAAATACCATTGAACTGACACTGCACAAACTGAAGCTATTTTTAACAAATTGCATGCTTGATTTTGACGAAAAAATCAGAAAAGTTGGGTAGTGTTAAACTCAGTCAAAAGTCGGTATCACAAGATGTATTTAACGTTTAAGATTTGTCAATGGGCCAAATGTTGCCAGTTACAAAGAAGCGAAGAATATAACTTCGCCAGAATCTGACCTTATGTAAATCCGACTAGGACCTTATCTTATCGAGACATTAAAGTGCTTTTAGTAAAACTGCTGAGTTTGGTTTGATAAGCAAGCTGATGTGGACTTTGAGGGAACAAAGTTCAATGGAAAAAATTAGAATAATCAGTATTCACTTTACTTTTATACTAAAAGTTTCCAATAATCGGGCATTATATAAAGCTTTATTACAATTGTAATCTAGTATAATAAAAACTGCAAAGTTTGTGAGGAAAAACGGCTTGCAAATCCTGTCATTCTGTTAACTTCTAGAAAAAAGTGCATAATTGCATTTTTAACCTTTTGGGAAACGTGCGATGGAATTAATTTGTTATGAAAAAAGCTAGTTTATTATTTGGTAACTTATCCATCATTTGTATTACAAGGTTTAATAAAGCATGGAGTATGAATTAGAAGTGTTCATCTTCATTAAATAGAACAAAGTGGTGGAGACCTTAGTAAAATATTTAACGCTGCATTTTGTACTATTCATTTTATAATCAATCCCCTTTATACAGTTCGCTCTACACTCCGACTGACAACTGACATTAATGCATACTAAATTATACAAAAATTCGATTAGGAATATCATTATTAGTTTGCCGTGTTTTAATCCAAAATGTAATTTACTACCAGAACAACTGCTCATTCGACTCTCATCGAAGTACATGCTTCTTCGGTTCAGGCCAGGGACCAGCACCACCATTCCCAACATAATAAACGTCCAGTTCGACAGTCAGGTTGATAAGGACTTGGACTTGCCCTTGGAGCATTTCTCTACCACCGGAATCATACAACTTGTTAAAGATGCAAGGATAAAAAGTCCTCCTCCAAGGTAGAAAGGAATGCTGTAACTTTTTGTTACATCAAATATAGCTCCTACGGAAAAATCACCAAACCTAACATTCCAAAGTTGCCATCTAGCATAAATAACCAATTAAGGTAAATGTAACGTTCATTATCTCGTCTTTGGTACCTGCAGCAGGAACTCCGCACATTACGGCAGTCCCACGGAGTAAAAACACAAGTCCAAAGGCGTTAGTTAGGTTTTCAAGACCCAATAGGTCCACTAGGACTATTGTGGTTAGCGAGATTAAAAAAGAGGTAAAAAGTCCATAAAATATTGAGAATAGTACGAAATGGTAGTAGATATGACAGAGGGGGACGATGGCGATGGCCACTCCGGCAAAAAACATTGCAACAATATACACCCACAGGGCATTTAGTTGGGGGATGTAGGAAATAAATCCAGAGATGATCCGTCCTATTGTATTCGCTATCCCTATTATTGAGACTAAGAACGCTGCGTCGTTTTTCGACACGCCCTAGAAAAAAGATGTATTATAAGCTTTAGAAAACAGTAACATCTGGTTGACGAAGTCGAGCTATTGTAACAATTATCCTGACGATTGGGAGATAAAAGACTTTAGAAACAGATTAGCCAGCTTACCTGTGACACAGCCACATCCACCAAAAAAACATAAGGCATATAGTACGAGCACATGAAGAAAAAGTTGCTAACTCCGATAACTAAAAAGATCGGATTGATCAACAGAGAGAAATGCATCATGCGTCCCAAAGCGGAAGTGAAAGCTCCCGTACTTTTTCCCAGACACGAATACTTCCCTGGTTCTGATATTTTTACGCCGGTAGTGTCTACCGGACCCTGCACATGTTCTGATAATGTAGGTGCTTCAGAACCGACCTCTTTGGCCTCCTCTTCTGCAGCAGCAGCTGCGACGGCTGTGAGATGGTTTATGTCTCCACTATAAAATATATCTTTTCTTGCTAGAGGTCGAATTATTATTGTCGGTTCGAACGACGCTGCTAAGGCCACCTCTGCGTCTTCTTCAATTATAGAGACGTCTCCATCCTCCCCTTTATTTAAAAAATAACGTTTAGTTTAATTTAAGACGACAGCTACGAAAAGGATAAAACAGAACAGTAGGTTCCAAGCTTATGAGTTGCTGACCTATTGACCATCTTTTTGAGTTACGCGAATGTGCTGAAATAAGGGACCTCTTGGCATGCATTGCGGCTTCTTCACGAAACCCACCATCATCCTTACTCGCTGTACCTAGAGGGACAGCTCTTCCAACGGGTACTGCCACGAAGGAGTACCTTCTCGGCCTAGAAATGTCTTCTGATGAAAAGGCCCCTACTGAAAAGGGGTACATTTCTCAATTTTACGAACAAATATCTCCAAAATTATTAGCAGTTCCAGTTCTAGTTCATACTAACCAACTAACACGTACCATAACTAGCTCCAGAAGTGTCAGACCGTTTTTTATCTGCAGTAATTACGGATTTTGAGCTGGGAGGAGTTGTTTTTTCATCAAACCTAACTTTATGGGTAGCCGTACCTGTTTTTCAAATTAAAACAACGGGAATTTAAACAAAGAATATCTAAATGATCATCGAAGGACTTAAATAGGCCTTTAAGCTGCCAATCGAATGACATGAATGCCTCGGAGGCCCTTGGCTCTGATCAGAAGCATCCGGATTCACATATATTAAGCAGCATATACCATCTCCACGAGTATTCTCACCTTTTTCAAAGTCAAGTTCGGAGTGCGATGTCGAATCGGCTGAATTTGTTTTTGATTTTTCAGAACTAGGCTCCGAGGTTTTCTTTTCCATCACAAAATCTTCGTCCTCACCAAAGTCCTCGAAGACTTCCACTAATTGGATTTCCAAAGGTTTCATTAACATCCCGAACAGCTTGGAAACCAAAAGTCAATTCATAAAATGTCCTCATAAGGTCCATCAAAAACTTCCTAAAATTAACTAAACAATTACCCCACAGGATGCCAAAAGGCCAGCCAAGATTGCATGAATATATCTCCATTCCAAGTGATGCGAAAGAAATGAGCAAAAGGGTGCAAACAAGAATGTCCCCATTCCTGGAAAATAAAAACATCAACTCTGGGTTAAAAGCCCTCATTGTCTATGCATAAAAAAATTCACACATTACCACAGTTTGACCCTACCTGACCCACAAACAGCTATTCCAGTAGCCAATGCCCTTTTTGATTCAAAATAATACCCCACACAGATAATGATCGGTAGGGAAATCATGCCTATGCCCACCCCTCCAATGATACTATAAGTGAAGATAAACACTTCTAAAGATGTGGCTAGCGCCGATAACCCCATCCCAAGGGTGGCCGTTATTGCTCCAGCAATACAGACATTTCTACATCCGTACTTGTTCGTAAGGCCGCTTACAAACGGACCTGTATTTGATACGATCCTTGGTTATATCCTACCTTTATTAGATATTAAATCTTCAAGCCCAAAACCTGTTATAACCAAATACTAACCAACTATGAAGGCAACTCCACAATATAAACTAGTAGCAACAGAAAGGGAGGCCTGGCCCTTGTCAAACGCTGCCATGTACGTGGTCAAAAATATACCAAAGCTGTTGGCAATTCCATCCACGATAAAACCGCACATGAATGAAGCAAAAACTATAACCCAGCCGTACCCTCCGTCCGGAACCTGTAATACGGGGCCGTTAAGCACTGTAAAAATACTAATATTTCGTAGTTTGTTAGCCAACTTACGGTCGGCACTCCAACGGTTGCAGGGTCAAAATTTAACCCAGCTTCTGCAACGTTTCCGCCGCCCGTACCCCCGCTGCCTAATGCTAATAGGGATTTATCTCGGGTGGACTTTCTTGCTACATGAATTTCAAAATCGTCCTTCCAGTCCGCTGAATTTACGGCCAACAAGCTCTAAAGCAAGAATGAAGGATTACGCATTATATTTTATATTTAGAAAGTAATGTTAGTCATAGGCGCAACCAGCGTGGGTACGAGGGTACATTATACCCACTAGTTTCTTAATGTACCCACTAGAATTTTAGAAATGCCCTATCCTTTACATGCTAAACAGGCCCCGCCCACCCAAACCCCTCCCTATCCTTTAATGTATTTGTACCCACTGGTACCCACTCGTGGTTGCGCCTATGATGTTAGTAATGGGATAGTTTCTGGAAATCCTGTTATTCTTACTACACGCTGATTCCTCTTTTTGAGAACCCCGTGATTAGAATTTTGAGAATGATGGTTGTGACTGTGACCGTTGGAGACGGAGGGATGGTCTGATTCTAGGTCATCGATCGAGGGGTGTTCGACCTTGGCCTCCGCGGCTGACCCGGGTATTGTGATCAGGGTCGACGCTTCAGACGATGTTGAACCGATTCCGGACATTTTTATTTTTATTAACTGCTTATTGACTGCCTAGATTGGCTTATGGCTATTGCAGATTACTTCTTATCTAGTATTATAGACAAGGAAAGTTCCAATTGTGGAATTTTATAGTTTTTGTGAGACTAAAAATATAAAAAAAACGGTTAAAATCTACCTGAATTGTTACAACTACAGAGCATTTTTACTGGAAATGAATAAAGTACCACAATCCACAATAATCCTATCGTCATGACTAAAATTAGGAAACGCATGCAATAAATGGAAGCATTTTACTTGATTAGCTGCCATGTCAATTAACCTTTCATAGGACAGATGATAAGCGAAATAAACAGTCATGAAATGAAATCTGATAAAAATATCTCTGCCCTTGAGGATTCTTACAAATTGATATCGTTCTCTAAAAAGAGTTGCAACTGGACATTTTGAAAAGCAGGCAAATTAAGTAAATTACTTTTGTTACTTTTTATGATGTCCTAACTCTTGAAATGCGAACATTTACTAATGCAATGTGCCTGTTTTAACACATCATTTCCGAGCAGAAGTAACAAGGACTTTGCAGTGCAAAAAATGGTGGAGTCCGTGCATTCGAACCGATCTGCAGCATTGCAGCTTTTAAAAGACGCATTTCATCCCTTGGACGATGACAAAGACGGAGGAATTTTGGGGAAATTATGTGACGAGCTTTTTTCCAACGTACCAGCCGTCGAGTTGCTGATTTTGTACATACAAAAAAAGCAGACTAAAGATCCCTCATTCGAAGTTGAAGAATCACTCAAAGAGATCCAAAAAGTAAGCTCCGCGAGTCCGAACCGATAGCACAGCTAATGTACTAAACTGTGGCAGTGGTCATGCTTCTATTTTGAGCACTTTTTCTGTAATTATTGTAAAATAAATGTATATTGGAAACCGACGACAGGTAAAACAGGAGCTTTCAAATGACAGATTTAGCCTCGAAAAAGCGGAAAATGTGATAACCGCCCGTATGAAACTATTGATTCGCACCCTTGAAGAAATAGGTGCCGAGAGTAAAAACGCTGTAGATGTTTTACGAATTCTTTCAAGATTCAAGCCGGATCATCCGATAAGCATAAGTTTCCTTGAGGCGCTACTGACGACAAAGATGTTAAAAGAGGATAAAAATCTTATCAGGACTTTCAATTTTGTCCACAAATTCTACGAAACGGAAGGATTTGAACACAAACCCAAGTCAGCCAAGGTCCGGTACTGGTTTTGGTGGGAGGAACTGGGCTGCAACTACATGCTTCCTAACGATTGTTCTCAATATGGGAACATGCTGAACACGGAAAGCAAGAAGACGGATTTATATCTTCAGAGAATGCGAATGCTATCGATATGTAGGAACCGGTTACACGCTTTGGGGATGCACTTCGATCAGGAAATAGGAGAATGTCTGAAGACCAGTATAAACCTGCTCGTGTCGTTTGGTCTAATCGAGTTTCAAGGAGAGAATAAGTACATAAGCATTCCAAAGTGGATAAATCCAGAGAATATCTCCCAGTCTTCATGCGTTGATGATAATGATAAGCATGAGATAAACCTCCTAGGTTCATTAAGAAGACTCTGTATGCAGAAGAAACTCACTTTGGAGGACACCCCCCATGCCCTTTCAATTTGGGAATATGAATTTAAAAGCACTAGTGGGGATAACCAGCTTATCGCTTTCGATGGCATATTCAATCTTCTAAACCGACTTGTCGAGTTTAAGTTGTTCGATCAGAGGTCTAAACTCGTGCAAACGGCGTATGACGCATTATTACCAATGCTGGGGGATGCTAACCAAGACCGAGTGATATGTCTGCTCAAAACTTTGAAGGAGGATGTATCTCAATCTAGAATCATTTTACAGTTTGCTCGTACAGTAGACCGAGGAACGAAGGATGCAGAACTGTGGAAAAAATGCTACGAATGGGAAGTAAAGAAATGGGGTCCGAATCACAAGGAAGTTCTTGAGTCTAAACTGTTTCTAGTGAAAGAGTTGGCCGATCGGGCTCTGGAGCTAGTCTCAAGAACGGAAGTAGGGGAGATTGATCGTGAAATACCAATAGTGAAACTGATGGTCAACGCATTTACACCTGTCCATGACATTTTGGAGAAAGACCTTCGAGCAAAACGCTTTGCCATTTGTGCCGTGGGCTATGCATGCACTCTCAGCATCCAACCCCATGCATCGTCTATGGATGAACCCGGTCGGAGAGGAAT
>JAQFZX010000260.1:0-73548 GCA_034682405.1 Hydroisotoma schaefferi
CCACCACGTCGTTTGCCGCCAAGTCGTATGCCACCACGTCGTTTGCCGCCAAGTCGTATGCCACCACGTCGTTTGCCGCCAAGTCGTATGCCACCACGTCGTTTGCCACCAAGTCCGGCACCCAACTTTACATGCTGAAACATGAAATGTTTAGCAATAATCCGGATATCAACTTCTCTTAACAGAGGATCGAAGATTAGGTTTGTAGCTCTGAATCCACAAAGTTTACAAGTTTAAAGGAGGAAGTCTTAAATTAGCTTTTTAGTAATCCCACAGAGAATTTAATAAATTGGGCATTTTCATATATATTCTCAACAAATAATAGTCACAAGGCTCTTATAATTGAATCATAGTTTTACACAGGAATTCGTCTTTTCAATAATCTCTTGACTGCGTAGTGCAGATTCACTCCAAATGCATTAAAATGTATTTCACCTCGTCACCGATGTTATCATGTTTTCCGGACGTGATTGTGTGCGGAATCGTGTGAAATTCAGGATCTCCTTTATCGTATGAAAATATATGGATGGAATCAAATGAATGTTCATCTTTTTGTAGATATATATAGAATATGCTATAAGTTTTAGTTGGCAAATACTCGTAAATAAGAAAAATGTGGTTAGAATACTTTAACCTTTTTTTAAACCGGAATACTGCTAATGCGGCTTTTGTTTTATTTGTTGCAGAAAAAGTTGTGCCTCTTAATCACTTAATGTTTTTCTTAAGGTTCGCAATGAGCAAACCTTAATGTTTGGAACGGGTTATTTTTACTGCATATTTTTATTACCATTAAGTAAAAATTTATAATCGGAGTAAGGTATTTACTAGCCTGAATTACATTTTTTACAGTAAAAGCATTTACAACTCTGGAGCACGTTTTTTACAGTTGACAGTGTAGTAGTTTTGCGAGGCTTTATAGCTTCATATCAGATAAGAAGCTATTGCAAAAGGGTTTTTACTAGGAAGGTAACATAGGTTAGTGTTGGATTCGTTCGTTATTTACTATAGACCATATCTAGTTCTAAACTATTTCACTACCTTTAAAACTGCATCTACATCTGTAATATTTACATCAACTGAGCCTTGAGAGTACACCGAAAATTCAGGTATTTGTATCAATCACAATCACTAAAATTACAGGCGCAGGCATTGTTTAAAATCAGTGTAGAGTTAAATAGCAAATTTCTGCACAAAGTGGGAAGCATTCTCAAGTTAGTTAAATATGCTTCAGCCTCGTAGCTTCGCTCTGAACTATTTTTTTATCATATTCTTGTAAGCCCGGCTAGGGTTTTAGATTTTATACTCAGATCTCTTTATAATTATTTCTTTCAAAATTGTTGCTGCAGCTTTCTGTTAACTACAATATATTTGAGTATACACTTGGGAAGAGACGAATAAATAAGCAAATTTAAAAACTGCCTGTAAATTGTATGTGTTATTATTTTATCTTTGAAATCCGTTGCATGAAATATATTAGTAGACCAATGCATGCAATCAGTTCGCTATTTGTACCTGTCCATAGCAAAACAATAACGCGTTAAACATTCACTCTTTCCTGCTTGTTGGGATGGGATGGGCAGATGTGCTCGCATGTAAAGGATTATCTTCAAAGCTCATCATCCTGCTTGATTTCTAATCCTCATGTCCAAATCGCCAATTTGGTTGACAACCACTCTCGTAAGAAACTGGTTATCAATTCCAGAAGATGAAGAATTATTACTTTTCCAAACCCTTAATAGTCCATCCCCACCAATGGATTTTTTAAACCAAGGTGTAGTTTGGTTAGTAGCTGTAGATGTAGATTTAAATTGTTCTTTTGCCATAAGTAATAATTATTTGGCCATCATCTCCGATACGTATTTTGTGTGTATAATTTGAAGATCAAGTTTTGTGTTTTTAACAAATGTCAGAAGGAAAAATATTCCTCCTTTTTATATGTATTGTCATTTAATGCATAATAATAATTGTATAAAGGTTTTCTGAGGTGGTTTTGATTTAGTTAGGTAACTTTTTAGAAGGTTTAAAAATTTGGATCAGTTAAAAATTTAAAGGTTTTACTTCCATAAGTCAAGCCAGATGCATTTTTGTTTAGTAGACCTCCCGTAGTTTCTTCTGGGATTTTATGCATATTATAGTACACATTTACCTCTCTAATTGCAACCACTTTTCTTCTTGCTTTAAATGCCTTTGTAGTTTTCCATTGAAACATTTGGGGTACAAAGTCTTTATTATTATTTAAATAGTAATAATAAAGCACTTAGTCTTTCCATTCTAATCACCATCCATCTTGACTTTAAGCTAGGTATTCTCTCATTAAATACAAATAAACACCTAAAGGTAAGGCTGTTAGCTGTTTCAAGAAATCCATTGTAAAGTTGAGTTGATCGAACAATTAATGTCACTGCTGGAGCATCATTAAAATAATATATCGAAAGCAAGTTTGAGATTGAACTTTGGATAAACAGAGCAACGGTCGAAATATTTCTACCTCTTTGGTTAGGTTGTCGATGATATGTACTGCAATTTACAGAGTAGTAGTTCTTTAATACATTAGTTGTTATGTGGAGATGTTAGCCGCTTTACGTCCTAAAACTGGGAGTAGGGACAAAAAATAGTGTAACTTTGGGAAGTTTTGAAGTAAGTAAGACTTTTCGATTTCCAATCGCTATTTTTATTCACGCAACGCAACGCAACAACGTTTAGCTTCTTGTCTAACCAAATACTGCTAGTTAAAAGTGTTTTTTATCCTTTGATTCTCTCTAAACGACATTTATAATCCTTAGTAGTACCACGCAGAATTAAAGACTTCAAATTAATATTATTGTTCTTACTTATCTTAGTAACTGTAGTTTATTTTTTCATCTGAAAATAAGTAAACGGACTATTTTGTCATGAAATGTTTAGATAATTAATAATAAATGGTTAACACTTCGTATGCAGTTAAAGATAAAGTATATTTACAACAATACTGCATTTCATTAGGTCATATAACGTTGACTTGTGGTTAAACAATCAATCTTGACGTTAGCAGCCTTTCACTATAGTCACTTAAAACTCAGCATTGTAGTACTTATACTTATACCGACTACTCATTTATTACCTGCAAAAGCTCATATTGCTGATTTAAGTCCAAATACAACGCATCAAGTTAGTATTTAACTTTAGCTGACAAATGTCAAGTAGAGACTGAGTGAGACGGATGTATGGACTTCTTTTAATTGATGAAAAAAACTTGAAATCGTGCCACCTAACCAGTTCTCGCAATAGTACCTATATGTAACCGTTTCATTTTTTGGGTAATTAATCTCAAGAAAAACGGAACCCAACCATTTAGTGGGAGTAGGATCTTTTGATTGTCTTGTTCATGATTTCTAAAACGATTCCTTCATCCCTTGAACTATGCAATTGTCTTCGATGATTTGTTTGCATTTTTGGGACTTGGGTCAGGCAGCTATGTACGTTAAGATTAATATTGAATCAAATTATTTCTGCAATGTTATATTCTACTTAATATAAATATGAGCTGGAAATTGTATCATTCAGGCACACTACTGCAACTGACAGGTCTAGCTAGTGCTATCCTAAAATACAAAGGAAAGTTACGATAAATAATTTAAATGATCTTTTGCTAAATTACTTTAGCTGATACACTATTTAAATGCCAGTTTCATTAAGTTTTCCCCCACAAATAAAGATAAGCGTGGTGACGTTGAAGGTTATTAAAAGGGTAATTATCTCTTTAAATATTACATTTTGGTGATGAAGACAGGCCAAGTGTTAATTTTATTTCATATTCACGATAAGTGAGATAGCAATAGCAATTATCTCCACTAATTTGTTCATAAAGCTTAGCATATCATGATTTGTTATTGCATCTTTGCCATGCTGCTTTTACAAAATGAAGTGGTTGTTGTTCTTTTACCTGAAATGCACGAGAAGAACCAGAATTAGGCATGTTTAGACTCACGATCTCATTAAAGTTGATAACATGGCTTTGAAGATGATTGAATTGCAGCATGTACAGTCAACAGTATTTGATTTGTTTGCAGTTTTTGTGAATGATAATGCTTAAGATAAAGGAATAAAGTTGAACGTTGACTGAAATGTTATTCGTTGTATGATAAAATTTACCCATTAAACTTAAAAAGGAGATTTTTATGAATTTGATAAGATATTTATATTTTTGACTTTTAAACTCTTTGATGGCTTTTATTGTGACATATCTGGCAGAGATGAGCCAAAATTCATTGTTCGTAAAAAGCAGTTTTGGGTAAGATTATTCTAAGAAATACATTTGATCGTTTCTTAAAAAAAAATAATATTTACAATAGTAAAATATTTTCTTTGCAAAACAGTCGAAATAACACGTTTCATGTATTCTTTACGCATACTTGGTGAGGAGATCACGCTAATAATCAATTTTTAAAGACAAAAGTTCCATGTCAAATATGCAGTTATGCTTTCCTTGTTTACATACGGTTGAGTGGTGACGATATTCTGTCAATGAAAAGTCTTTATAGTTAACCGGACTTAAATTTTTAAACTTATTTAATTACTTTTCTGCATTTAAAAAATAAAAACTTGGCACTTTGGGCTCTATATAAAAAAAATGACGGCAACTACGTAAGACACAATCGAAGAGGATACGAATGGAATTTTTTAAGGATTTCATTGCGAAAACAACCTAAGGTCTTTCCAGTTTCCACTGCCAGAAAAGAATAAGTGAGCGTATGACATGACGTATGATTCTGTTGAGCACATCTGAATTGTAAACCAAGTAATAATTAAATGTTGGATTAAAGTGCATTCCATTCTGTGGTCGGTTGAAGAAAAATTAATCGATAACTAAAGAATTTATGACATCGTGACAAATTAAAGAAAATAAAAAACAGAAAATCTTCTTCAAAAGATTCCTTTGTTTACGGTTAGGATTTAGTTTAACCTGTTTTCTGAGTTGGAAATATTAGAGATTAGTTTTAATTTCCAAGAGCATGCAATTCATTTTACTGCTCTGTAAATCACGTACTTTTACTTTTGGGAACCAATTTTTAAAAGTCTTGCAAATAACGTTTTATGCTTACTCAGCTCATTTAGGCACTGCGATATTCAACAAAAATAAATAAATACCATATAAAACCCCACTACTGCCACTAACCAATAAAATGGAAGAAGAATCTACTGCCAAAGAAAATACGATCAATCCTTAATGCGGCTTGGATCGATATTCTTTAATTTTGTTACTAATTAATAGCATCTTGGATAATTTCTAAATTACGCTCAGTCCAGACCTTCGAAATACACTATTACCTAGCATGGATTATAATATCAGAAGTACAAGACTTCCAAGGAAAGCAGTAAAATCCAAAACCCTACTTGAATCCCAGCACTCACTCGCTACCTAACATCGTTTTAGTTATCAATTCACATATATAATTAAATTATAATTTTAACTAGCAATCACTCACTAACATGTACTCGTCTGACGAAGAATCTACTGCTATGATATGCCATATACTTTATGTCATCCATTAACTTTTATAACAAGTTATCTCAAAACCAAAATTAATTATAGGTTGCAATTATTCCTCACTTTGATTTCATCCCTTTCCCTTTCATAGAAAGTATTAGCCTGTGCTGAGATAGCTTCAGTGGGTACTACTGAGTGAGTATTGCGTGTGTGTGGTTTTCATTTGATTTCAAATACCTTTTCATTATTACCCATCTGAATTACCTGCGGGTATAATTTCAACCGAATCAGATATTATCAAGGTGGCCGAGCAAAGTTTTATAGCATCGAAGCAAAAGAAGAGAGAAAATGAACTGATGATGACGTGTATAGTGTTTACGAAAAAAAATTGGAATGGGAAAAATCTCTGGCTTAAATGAAAATCTGTCAGTTTCTGTGGACAAAGCTTAACATCAATGGCAAATTGTGAAACATTTTGGAATGAACAAGCTGTACTTTCACTAGCAACTTCAATTAATTAGGACCTTTACATCTGCTTTAAAATCTTGAATCTTAAAATAAGTCCTTTATAAAATATCAGCTCAGCATTTACATTCTATCCTATTGCTGAATCCCAGGAAAGCTACAAAATTTTAACTAATCTCAATCCATCTATCCCGTTTAAGTTAGTAGTTAACACTTCAAAACACCCTTAGATCATACTGACAATGAGATAAACACACAGTTGGGGCATTAGTAAATAGGAAGCCAGAATAGAAAAGTAAGGATTCCAGCATCCATCACAAAGCACAGGAAACCCCCCTTCTCTTGAATAGGGTAAACTTTATACAAAAAGTAAATCTATTAACCCCGCAAAGAAGAAGCCTCAAATAACCAAACCAGCATCATAAAGTGTAAAGAAAGGGTTGACTAGTCAACAACCAAGTTGAAAAGTAACTAAAAAGTTAAGCCAAAGCCACTTCAAGTCTAAGCTTACCTAAGCAAGGTTTCGTTAGTTGTTGCCATTGTTGCGTTAACGCAACTAAACTCGTAACTTACCATTAAAAGTACACCTTTGTATAATATGTAATGCCATGTAGGTAGATGGATATTCTATTAGCTAATAGTATAGTATACAGCACAGAGGCCGATGATACACACATTTAACATTATTACAAAGAAGAAGAATAAAAGGTAGGACGATGATAAAGGTAGGAAGGCAGGAGTAGCTGTTTGTTAGTAAGTTGGATTGCATTGCTGGGTTGTGGATGCATCATCAAAGAAGCTTGATTTGTTGGGCAACTTGGATCATTGGATTTGTTTGGATGGACCTTTGAGCTGAACCAGGTTTCAGTACTCTTTTCTACCTTGAGTGATCACCACGATCATCATCATCAAGAGAGGGATCATCATTAGAAACAACCGTAGGTATCTTTACCCTTGAACTTGGACCCTTAAAAGTACAGAGATAGATTTTGAACGGAGTCTTGCCTGCCTAGATACTTTGGGTTTCATTCACAAGCAATTGTGACCCTAGTTGGTAAGCAGTACCTCTGCTGTGTGTACAAGAACAAACAGCAGCAGTAGTACCTACCTAACCTAGCATTACCTGGAAAGCCGGTGGCAAAAATAATTAGCGAGACTGCACATTTAATAATACCGGTGTCTGGTACTAATTTGATAATTGCCCTATTCTTTTGTGGGTTTTGTTGAAGTTTTTTAAAACCGCCTGTGACTGCATAATACTGTAGTGTATGGTTATTTTTAAAATATCATTGACTATTTTTTTGGTAGTTTTTGTACTTGGATTGTATTATGTGTTCGCTTTTGTCCGCCATAGTACCATCGAGCCCTTTTATTGTTTGCTGGTTTAAGAAGATAATTATCTGATTGAGTTTTCAATCCCTCTGGCTCTAAAGCTATTGAGGGAGTAAACTCTAAACTGCATTGCATTGACTTATTGTTCCTATCTAAGGGAGGGCTATTCAGCACAAAGTGTGTCGAATCACCGTGACCGAAAACTGGAGATAATACCACAGCCACAGACATAGACAGTAGCACAGCTTACATAAACATAGTCAATAGTGGACACCTTCATTAGTTTTACTTCGTTTTGTATGTTATAATCTCGATTCTTGGTCAAATAAAGTAACATTGGGTATCCAGTATATACCACAATCCAAACAGACCCAATTTTCTGGAACTTCCATCCTGCTCTCTTACTACATTATATAACCAAACATTCAAGCAAGAAATAAGTATTCCAATTGCGGTGACAGCTGAACCGAATCACTTTCCTTGGATGACATCCTTCTATAATTCTGACTAACGTTATTTTATTTCCATCCACAAACTTACACTGTCTGTGAAAGGAGGAGGGAGCCCAATTCACTAAGTTTGTGTCCATTGAAACGTATGAAAAAAACCCAACCCTTTCTTTGGATTAAACATAAAGCTCATTGGGGATTTTAGAGGGATGTATGCAGACAGTATGAACTAGAGTTGGATGAAATTAACGAGGGCCAGCAGCTAAGCTCCAGCAGTTGTGCCATGTTTCCGTTAATTTAGATCGTAATTGATTGCGAATTCACCAAGGACTCATATATGCATCTGGTTAATTGCTGAGTTTCTCCAGTGGATTTGTAACATTCGCTTAAATTAAACAGCTATGTAAGTGAAGTTGATTTACTACAAACTTGGTGAAGGAAGGTGGTAGATCCGAGAACCTACGTGTATAATTTTTGCTGTAATATTTTGCAAGAAAGTTTGTTGTGGTGAAAATGCTTGTTACAATGTAAGTATGACTTGAGCTTCATTTTTTTGGCTGCTTAAAATATGAATACTTGTGATAATAGTAATATCTCTTATGACAGGGTCTCATAAATGCTAACTGCAACAGGAACTCGTAGTATAACAATAATACTACACGGGCTCTTAGAGAAACTGGCAATTTCTCACTTGGCCAACAATGAGGTTCGGCAACGAGCTTAAAGTAGTAGTAGTAAGTACTTAGTAATAATAAGTAGCGGTAGTGGTGAAACCCAATGAAAAACTAATTAAAACATTACCATAAAGTAGTCTAATTTAGTGTTAGGACGAGAACACGAACATCTTTATTCTTACTTGTCTCTCTCTCTTTGGTTCAAGGCAATAATTACTTCAAAGTTAAACCATTAAAATAAGAGTTAGCACACATGCATTTTCTCAGCTTTAGCTTTACTTTATTTAAGAGCCAAGCGAACGGGACAGAAGTTCAGCAGAATTAAAGTGGTTGATAGTTCATGTTTTAGTTGAGGCTCGTTGGTTGCATTATTGGATGGTTGGTGTTGGATGATAGCGATGTCCATGCAGATCTTTATTATGGAGGTTTCAGAGGACATCATAAATTAATGGAACGACCACTGTCATATAATCTTATGCCGGGTACAATTACGTATACGATTTGCCACTATTCCTCTACGTGGAGAAAAAAAAACTGTAGATGTTCTAACAATTAACCTTTTGAGCAGGTTGGGATTTTTTGAAATAGAAATGCATGAGGAGGAACGAGAAATGGGCTATTTTAATTTTAATTATGTTGAGGGAAACATGATATCATGTAGGATACCATATAACCTGCCACTGCTGCTTGATATTTATTCCTTTTCTAAGAAAAAAACTCTACTAATTTATTAAATCGTTTGACGACTCAAGGTTTTTGTCTTTTGTGGTATTTATTTACTTTATTTATCACTTGGGTAAAATGGGAACCTTGTACTTGTAACAGTAAAAAACGAGATCAGAGGTCAAATAAGCCTTTATCATGTGGAAGGCGGATTTAATCCGGTTATATTGTTTGTAACTGAGGATGGGATTGAAAAAAAAAACAATTTTCATGTATATTATACTACAAGCACATTAACGTTTGCAACTGGGTGGATTTTTAGTGATCAAGTAACGTAACGTAAAAGGGGATGATTTTACTGTCATCTGCATATTTATTATTTTGACAAAATTTAAAGAACAGGCAAGATGACTTCAGGAGCAAGTTGACTTGATGGTTTGATTAAGTAACTCTTGTTCACCTTTTAACAGAAGTTTAGTATTTTTTGCATAACAAAGCATCTGATGCGTTTTTGCACAACAGTTACAATAAAGGGGTGATGAGACGCTTATTACCAGACTATAGTTACAGTAAATGATAAAGTTGAAAATGAAAATGATAAAATGCTTGAAACAGTTGCAAATAATATTTTATTGGTTTGGATGGATGTCTTGTTTGTACTGATGGCCGACATGAAAGTTCAACTGGTGACTTATGGACGACAGATAAATTGCATTAAGAAGAGGATCTTTATCTTTATTTAATTGTCATGTATGGGCAACTCATTAAGAGGATAGGAGAATGGCTATGCTATTAAAATGAGGACATTAAAGCTATTTAGGAGATAGTGAGTTAGAAATTAAAAGCTAGCCTTTAAAAGTTTTATCGGATCTCTTTCTATTTTAGTTGTTGTTTTCTTGGATTTTTTCTGTGTATAACTCGTTTTGAAATCCAATCGGGTGCTTCTTCTTATTTGTTTTTGATGCATTACCTTTAGCAGTTAGATGGTTAAAATTTCTTTTTAATTATACTGAAGATCTCTACAGGTTCAGTGCCCGTGATCTTAAGTGTTCTACCAGAATTGTGACATCAGCGTATCATATAACAAAGTTTCGAAAACCTCCTTAAAGTTTTCTCTCACTTTTTAAAACCAAAACTTATAATAGTATTCACTTGCGTTTGTGCTCAGTTTACGAGCAAGAACTCCCGTGAGACTTACTTAAGCCGAGATTGTAGTTTTTTACTAGCAAAGTTTTAAAATGAGTGAAAAGTGCTAGAGTTGACGACGGCTGAACCAATAAAAACAGGGTGGATCTCCAGCTCTTGCAGTTAGTATTAAAAGAGTCCAGGTAATGTTTAGGGTGGGTTTATTACTCTGTCGTTAATCGTACTTTAAAACTTAACTTATTACTATTACTATAAGTTGGCATGTTATGTTAGCGAGGTAAGGATAGACACAATCGATATTATTTCTACGTGTGGAAAAGTTTCAAACAAACAAACATTATTTGACAGGGGAACTCGTTTAATTTACTCTATTGGCTTTTCTAGAGGACGGGTTCTGTCGTAAACCACTTCAAGTCTTGGCTTACTTCATTCAAGTAAAGTAAACCAAAGTTTACCAACTATAAGTGTTCTCTCACTTCCACAGATTAGTTCCTCTTTAATGGTGACATTGGGCAGTAATCTCAAGATTTAAGGTGTCTACAGATTTTAAAACGGGATGAAAATGTCTCATTTAAACATCCAAAATTTCATCTGCTCAGCCCTATTTCGACACTCCCATTGATGAATTATTGCTATAAGCATAAAGAAATGATCAGTGGCTGTTCTAAAAAATGCCTTTAAGAACTGTCCATAGTCCATGCTACAAAGAGGCGAATATAAAACAAACAATCAGTTTTTTGCTGATTACGAATGAATAAAAATTTGCGATTTGTGTTGAACGGAAAAGCCATTTATGAACTAAGTTACTATCTTGTGAACAAAATAAAATTTTTTTCCCATTTCTTAAAAAGTTCATTTATTAAGAAACTCATCGGTGCGGTGGAACCAAGACCAAACCAAACCAGTAGGCGAATAAAATCGGTCTTATCTCAGATAGTAAATTTTTTACAACTCCCATCATGAATCTACCCTCTAATGGTTATAGTAGTTAGTAGTAAGTTAATAGCAGGTAGGTAGTTAAAGTTGCGTTATCAACTGATGAATACTTACTTTTAAAACATGTAGTTGGTCCACTCACTAGAGTAGATAATAGTAGGAGTAGGTTGGCAACCGGCTGGAGAATTGCTGGTGGTTGGGAGCAGTTTTAGTTTTTAGTTACTTTACTTGCTATCCTGTGTTATGTTGCTTCCTAATCCTTATCTTGTACTGAATTCCTTTTCGCAAAAGATTTATTAGGATTTATACGAAGGTAGGCAAAGGTTAGGTAGGTATTATTATTTATTTTTATTCAGTATAAACGGCTATTGCATTACAACAACGTTTCTTTTGTAAAATGCATGCCTGGTTACGTGAAACTAGTGCATATATCCACACCCGCAATTACCATTAGTACAAGTTGTTATAATAATATTTCTGAGTTGAGCTAAACAGTAACAAACAACAGGTAATAAAATCTCCGTTCAAATTATAATATGATAAGAAAGTAGTAAAGGGGCTGTTTATTTTAAAAGTTGTAGAAGAAGAAGAAGCCAAGTAATAATAAGTTTGGTAGGCGATCTCTGATCCGATTGTGAGTGGTCATTACTATCTGATCTTCATATGTAACAACTTGTATTATTTCTTAGACTTTTTGCTCTTCAGTATCAACTACAATTTCCAATTCTATTCTATCCATCCCCACTGGATGCATAAGATTAAGGATGAATTATATAATAAGGAATCTAAATGAATGCATAGTATGAAATTTATTTGGGATGTGAAAGTAATAACTTTGACTGTATATATATCAAGTTGTTTCTTATTTATTTTACCTAATACCAAAGCCATAAAGGTCAACTACAAAAAGGTCTTAGTTCAGTAATAATGATACATAGTAAGTTTCTTTTAGTTCTTGCAAACAGTAAGGAGTTTTTCGGGGATTATTTACTAATGGGCGTAAAATGTGATTGTAAATTTCTCCGATAAGATTAAAAAGACTGGGAGAAGGACTGAAGACGAAGAGGATAGAGGAGTTTAGTTAGTTTAGCAGTTGAGATGTGATTTTGATTTTTCTACCCTCAGTTTTTCACTGTTTGTTGCTCTTTTAATGGTCATCGCCATCGCAGAGCGGAGTTTTTTGGAGGTCTTGGTCGGTCATTAAAGAGGATTAAATTGTGTTTATGGCGATGAGCCTTCTCACTCAGTTGACTACCACACATACGGTCAAGGAGAGTAGTTTAGATGGGTTTAGATGGTTTATGTATCCGGAAAATAACCAATACTGCATCGTCACTGCATCAAGATTTAAACCTTTTGATCGTTAATGCTAGAAGTTTTAATCGAACTTCTTTCCTCTCTCGGGAAATAAATACCAGTAATAGCATATACTTCTTACATTATTAGTTAGGAGGTTTAATGTTTTTCTCTGTAACGCTAGGGCCATATCCTTAAGATATTAAGGTCTCAGGTAAGTTCGTCCTCAGTTGCAAGCAATTTCAGCGAATTGAGAGCAAGAATCTTGAAAAGTAGAAGCGGCTTGGGCTACAACAGTAAAATAATAATATTTACTGTTTCGAACATCCGTAAATTACAGAGGTAGGATAGAGTCTCTAATTTTATTTAAAGTGTTGACTGCGTGTGTTTGCTTATGTTTGCATACGATAACAGATAGGGTACTTTATTTAATAAACGTATGTGCGTAACTTCTTATTAAATTTGAGAAATACATCCGTTCCTCGTAAAATGAAATAGATCCTTCTAAAGATCCTTCCTACCTCCGCCAACATTCACTTAAGCTAATGAGTATGACTGACGGATGTGACCCGTCGCCCAAGTAAATCCTGCTCTATACTTTACCAATCATAAGTTGAATTTGTTTGCTTTTAAGCTGCTGAATTGTTCCGCTGGTTGGTGTGGCTTCAAATTAGATGATCAAACAAGATAAGACTTAATACTAAGAAATGAATGGTTAGGGAATGATTGAAAGGAGGAATTGAAATTGAAGAAGGTAGCATTTTAAAAAGTAAGTTGAGAAAAGTAAAGAGAATTATCGACAGGGTTGATCTTCTTTCTGCCAGATGAGAAAGTGTGATAGGGACACTTTTCAGTTTTTTTTGTTTTCAGGTAACAAAAGCAACAGCAATAAGGGATATTTCTTTCACATTCAATTTTCTTGTTTCAAAGGTATCATCATGATTGGCTTGGCTTGGCTGCCTGCGTGGGTAGCATGTGTGGGGGTTCTCCTAGTGAGTACCTGGTTGAGAAAGTAAATGAATTCAGTGGTAAATTGTAAATTGCTTGGCCATAAATAAAACGGTCTTGAAGGCTCTTCTGGAGAATAAATTAGGGTATAAGTAGGAGAAACAAGGACGAGATATATGGGAGGATGATCTGAGGTTCATGTCCGATGGGGAGACGGACCGCTTGAGCCAGTACCTTTTATATTTGAGAAGTTAAATGAGTTTGGAAGTAAATCGATTTATCTTTTCTAAGGCCTCGCCTGTGCGCTATGCTAAAGTTAAGGTAGGAATGACTGTTTTTACAGACCTTTCTCCGCTTGCTTAATTTATCTTTTGACTTTTAACAAAGTATCATGTTCGAAGAGTTGTCTTGGGGTTTTGGGGCAAAAGGAACATAAGAATTCCACTAGTTTAGTAGAAAAAAGTCTAAGGAAAAAGTGCAAGCAACATTTATTTTATTCCGATGCTTACTTGAATTTTAGTTTGCTACTATTGAGAGAATTAAATTACTCAGTAATGTCCCAGCTCTATTATATAAAGAGATACCGTACAACGGGACGGAGTAATTGTGTGATGAATTAAACTACACATTAGACTGTTAGGGTTTGATCTTTTACTGTTGCTGCTGGTCCAAAAAGAGTAAAAGAAGAGTGGCATTTGGTTGATGTTGATAGCTGATGCCCTTTGGTTGCTCGTTATGGTCCAACTTTTGATGCAATGTTGAATGTGATGGATCACTTGAGGCTCCTTTATTATGGTTTTATCTATCGATAACTTGTCTTTCTCTTGTACGGAAGGATGACATATTGCCTTCATTCCCTTCCTTTGCTCTTTCATTATCCTTCTTTCTTGCACAAAAGAACTACCCTACGTTTTGTTACAATTACAGCTACAAACAGTCAATACAGTATACAGCAGCCTAGGATAGTAGAAGTAGCAGTGGGGTAGCTGTGTTTGTAATGTAATGAAATAGTACCAATCATAATAATAATAATAATATAACTAAATGCTACGCAGACAGCTAAACTATTTTACGAGAAGTTACTACTACTGCGAACTTAGTTAAGTCATAAGTCAGTGGTAACCAAGCAAGTCCCCTCATCTTCTCGACTGCTGCATCCACTATTACAAGTGTCATATGTAGGAAAAGGCTCTGACGGAAAGACTAATGGCTTTTTGGATAAAATGTGATATTATCTGGGTCATGTCGGGGATTCGATTCCTCCATTTTATATGCATGTATAATATGCTTCTATCCTGAGTTACTGCTTTCTTTGCTATGCAGTAATTCTCAAGGCTATACATGAGTTTATATCTAACCTCAAAAGAAGTTTACTGGTCTGTTGTCTCGTCGCTCGTCAATTTACTCTGAGGGTCACAGACAGTCTGTTTTTTGGGTAATTGGACAAATCGGAATCCCATTTATAAGAACTTGAAGGCAAGAATTTCTCACGTTAATGGCTGTAAGATAAGTTTTTATGTAGTACTGTACTGTAATACGGAACTACGAACTTGGATGCACTGCTCTAAGAACTTATTTTAATTGAAGCTTCATTTATTTTACAACCGTGCTTTTATTCCAGCAATTAAATTTATTTTCCTCACGATTTGTGTAATAAGGGTTTTTGAACTTTATACCGAAAACACAAAGGCGATGCAGATTTAGTAGAAAAGCCGGCAGAAGGAGGCGAGCTATCAAAAGATTATAGTTTATTAATTTATGATTTCTTCAATCGCTACTTTTATATTTCTACCGAAGAGGTCTCATATAAATTAATAATAGAGCTGCAAAACTACCCTCTTTGTTTGTAAAGCCCGTGTGGGTTTATGAAAGAGTATTTCTTCAGCAAATTATTAGCAATCAAAGTTGGATAAAATTTGCATTCATGTTTCATTCTCTTTTAATGAAACCTGACAGGGAGAGATGCATTTTTATCCCTCGTCCCATCGTTGTTCATTTTGAGAGGTCTCCTTTTATGTTGAGCTGGTTTGTGGGAAAGTTCGGAGTTAAAGGTAGGTTTTAATAGCAAGTAGTAAATTGTTAGTAAGTAGTAGTAAGTTGGTGAGGGGCTGTTTAGCCCATGGTTTATTACACATTATCATAAGTATTATTAAGAGAAGATTCACTCGGCAGATGTAGATAAGAAGAGTCCCGCTGTATTCATGGGTACTACATACGTCCATGCACTACTGATCTGATGGTAGTTAATGATAAAGAAAGATGATATGTGGCACCGGCAAAGCTAAAAGACAAGAAAATCTGGTAACAAATCTCAAAACTGAAAAATAATACTTATTATATGCTTTATTACTCCTACGACCAAGTATCATCTTCTTTGTAGTAGTAGTAAGTATAATATTAAGTAAAGTTGAAGGGTTGCGTAAATCCTCCTCGTCCGTTTTGTGTGCATAATACAAACTAAAATATGATATGATTTTTAATCGTAGTAAGTAGTAGTAGTTTCATTAGCAAGATTAACCCATGTTTTTCCAAGAAAGTTGACTAATAAGATCTGTCTTCCATACACTGTTGCTCGCAAGAGTTATTTTGTATAAAAAGGAAGTTCTCAGTCAGCTTTAATAAGTAAACTCATTTATCCTTTGCATACTGCATGCATTATGATAGGGGATGAGAGGCGAGGCATACCTACATCGTGTATGCCGAAAAATTACTATTTTTTGTTTAATCTACCGACTTTTTTAGCGAATGATTTTATTGTTCGTGTATATTCACTTGGGCCTAGTCTAGTATAGCATTATACAAGATATTTACTTTTTGAGCAGAGGTACCAGGCAGTATTTTGTTAAAAGTTGTAAGAATTAAATAATAAGAATACTTTTAATTCTTCGAGTAAACTTAACCGTGAAGGATAAATAACTTGATAAAATTACGTTCGTTGGTTAAGAGAATGGTTAATGGTTTGGGTCGGATTCTTTTACACTCATTTGTAACTTCTGCTAATGTGGTTGCTGCTGCTTTTTGGGTAGTCTGTCTGATTTGAAAAGATATTAAAAATGAGCTGTCGCTATGTTTATGGCAGGGAGCTATTTTGTAGTAAGCTAGTACCTTATGTAACTTTAGTATTGGACGGTTGAACGATACGAAAGAGGCTACTTCTCCATTGGTTGAGTTTATTGTAAATTATGGATAAACAAATGTAAACATATTTACTTTAACTCGGGGTAAGATTAGCTTCTCTGATAAGCCTTTAGCCCTTTGATGTGTGTAGGTTGTAGGATAAACATAACAGAAAGGGAGTAATATTTTCACGTTTCCCAGTATTCTAAAACTATTTAATCTTTGTCAAAAAGAGTTAGCGTAAACCTGGTACATAATTTATCACTAAGTACTTTAAAATAAACAGAGTTTTAGTATTAATTATTCTCTCTATTTTAATTTTTAGGAAGCCTGGTGTTGATGATATGAATAATCAAGGGGCCATGAACCCACGGTAAGTTGTTTATGTTTAAACTTTCGCTTCGTATCTTATTTCGCTTGCTTGACTAATCTTTTGTTTATAATTAAATTTAAGTGGAGATATTCTTCAAAATCCAATATAAAGCTTCAAAAAATGCGTTTGTTTTCAAAGTCCATATAATAATCTTTAGGTCTTACATAGTAGGATTTCCATTACATCGTTTTCTGTTCATAAAAATCTAATATTATGGAGAAAAATTAATCGATACTGAAGCATACCTGCTCAGTAAGAAGAGCCCGCCCCTTCCTCGACCAATTTACTTGCTTCACTATTAGTCTATACGGCTTGCATACAATTTGAGAATTCAGCAGACTCACCTACAAAGCCTTAGTCGTGGGAGGATACTAAACCCTTTTCCCATCAATGATGGAACGTGCACGGATGAAATTTACCCGATGGAACCCCGTACCGTTCGCCTTAAATAATTTACTTCGTCTTTTGTTTCGTTAAATTGCCTCGAAACCTCCGCTTCTCTTACAATTTTGAGGCCACAGAAGCCCACAACATCTCTACAGAAATATAGAGAAAGTCGACTCAAATTTGAGATGAAATAGTTTGAAAAAAAAAACTAAATAATTTCAGTCAGATAAGCGTTCCGTACGATATTCTGAAATGAAAATTGCAAACGTTTACGACATGCTTTAGGGTAGCTAAGATTTCATAATATATTTGCCATTAACTACACTTGAAACCCCAGTGAACTTGTTGTACACGGAATAACAGCTTTGGCAAAGAATTTCAAATTATAGGCAAGGACGTTGAAGGCAGCGGCCAGGAGTAGAATTTTAACCAAGTTTTTCTATCATATTTGACCCATTCTGTATTCACATCTCATCGTCTTAGCACGGGAGTCCAGTGACTCCGTCGTGGTTAAATAATAAAACCCTCAAGTTCAACACGTACACCCGATTCTTTGATATCAACCCTTTTGCTGGCAGACTCACTGGATGTGTTTGGCTACACATAAAGTTTATATAAATTGAGGAAATATGCTATGCTACCCAGCCAGTTTCTTTATACCTGGAAAAGGGCCAGAAGAAGGAGTAGTAGTCCTAAAAGTAAATTAAATGAAGAAGTTGACCCAAGGAATAACTAAGCTAGTTTAAACATATAAAGTATACCCTTTTTAAGGTGTATAGCTCCCTTTTTCAGGGTAGGTTTGGCTTACTTGTACGAAAAAGTATGGTATAGTAGCTTTCAGGGTGCATTATCATAATAATATGTGGTTAGTTAGTAAAAGTGGTACGGTATTATCTAAAGAAAACCCGTTCCCATTCGGAGAAGAAAAAACTTACGTGATCCGCTCCCGGCCATAAAAACAGATCAGTAGGCTAAACACATTTTCATCTCAGGTATGGATCCCCCTCCAGTTTGAAAAATTAGGAGTTCCATAGTTTCTTAGTTTCTTTCTAGGAAAGTACGTCTCCGTCTGTCGTAGAGATTTTTGACATGGCTCTTCGTTTAAGAAAAACATTTTTTTTCACATGAGGAAAGGAAAATGTTAACATTAGCAAACATTATTTGTGCGATGAATCATCATTATTTTTAGAGTGGTCTTGTTATCTCAAAATATAAGAATATACAAGGTATATAGATAGATAGTTTCCTTGCTTTTTTCATTAACTGAAAAGAGAAGACGTTAATGATGACACGATTTAAAAAAGTCAGGAGCTTTTCAGTTGATCAGCTTTGATCAGAACACAACTGGGAATCTACTAATGAGGAACTGTATTTAAAAAATAATAAAAAACGCATTATCAACGTTAGTAAATATTGTTCTCGTTGAATAAAGAGCAATTCTTCGGTCGAGTCCTCGTTAGTGTAAATTAATGAAACTGATCAAGATATCCCCGTACAGTCAGCTAAGGCAAGTCAGGAGCCAGTCAAAGCCAAAAAGGTAGATAATAGATAAAAACATAGGATAACTTCTGCTGGTTTTCCCCAAAAAGTCTTCAAACTTCTTGTTAATGATGATGTTGTCTTTGAAGGGAAAATAAATTACTTTCCCAAGCAAATCATTCCTAGGCTGACAGCCAGTGCTGACAGATTCTGTTATTTCTTGCGGTTTTTCTTTATTGTTCTTTTCTTCGGTTAGTATTATAGTCAACTTAATTATTTTTCATTGCATTGTTGGGAGCCGTAAGTTTTGCAAAATTCGTACACATTGTACATAGTAGCACGATCCAATATAGGCTACACGTACTTGATTAAAAACAGTAGAAAAGTATGTAATGTTAATGATACTGAAAGTCTCCGTTGTGTATGCAGCATTATCATCTCGTATCTTTGATACTTAACAATAATAAGGAATTGTTTTACCTCATCAACCAGCTTCTTCTGAGAGATTTTCATAAAGATAATATCTCCACAATCTGAATATGTTCATCCACTCGTCCTTCCTACGGACTCAAAATGTCATGTCCATGCATTCTCATCTTTTCTTACAATCTTTAACTAATATCCTTGCATCTTCTTGTAAATATTAGCGAGAATCGAGTAAAAAAAGAAGAAAAAAAAAGCTAATACCACACAAAGCAACTCTTTACTACCGTTGACCGTAGTTTATGCTACTGCCTCTTGGTTTACAGGGTGGAGGAAAGTCTTTAGCTGAATCCTGTCTTGTTTTTATTGACAAAGTCCAAATATGAATTGTAATTGTAAAAAGTATAATAAAATGTTGTGAAGATTTTTTTACGGCTAAGTGCATTGATGCCATGGACCGTTGGTGATTCTTGTAACCGATTCTTACATTGCACATGTAAAGTGTAGTACAAGAATCAAGTATAGAGCTCGCATATTTTCATTCAGAAGGATGAAAAGCGCATTAAAAAGTAGCATTTGTTAAAAGTTTATAAAAAATTATTGAACATTCATCAATTTATTAGTGACAGGTTTAACCAACTTGCTCTCATTGCAATAAAAACTGACTAATAACGGTTGACGGGATTATGATATGATATATGATAAGATGCAATGTTGTGGCGAACAACGGTAAAATGGCACTCGCTCACTATACCTGCATGAATATTTAATTCAGTAATAATTAATGATTTAATGAGTGAACTCCAAGACCTGTTAATGCAATGTAAAAATTAGCCATCCATGCTCATCCTCTGTGTTTTATTAATGAGTTAATTAGCATTTTAGTATTCACGGGAGATAGTGAGCTTGCTGTCTTGGTGCGGTGTTACAGTTTTCCATTATGAGTTATACCGTAGGTAGAATATACCATTGGTTGTGTTGTACTTTGCACATAGAGTTCCTTAGTTTTAGTATTTTGGCTCTCCTTGTTGTAATGTTCGAAGCAAACCATACATTAATTGACCAACCCGTTTACAAGCCATATCATCTTAAAAATTGGACTAGCGCTGTTGAAAAGCGCATGCATTTAACTAGCTGGTCAACCTTACTTATAACTAAATCAGAATGCTAGTGAATATGCTTCTATTAAGATTTCAGAAACACATTCATTTCACTAATGTTCGCAAAGCAGAAACAAGCTCTAAAAATGACAAACAACCGTTTAGGATATAAATTTCTCTCCCTCTATAATGCTCCTCTTTCGTGTTCATAGAGCTATTTGTTCGTCCATCTATATATTACCATTAAATAAATTCAAGTGAATGAAAAAAACTGCAAACTACTGCATACATGACTGGTACTCCATTAAACATTATAAGTTGCAACAAAGTGAATTATAAGGTTGTTAGCTCCCTTTCATAATGACATGTACTCATGAGAGTTAGTCGAGAGAGGTATAAACTAGCTTCATGTCAATTCTACAAAAACTAGTAATCCATTTATAAAAGTGGCTGAACTTTTTTTAAGCTAGTCAAACCCACATTTTGCTTGTCCTTGTAGAAAACAATTGTTTTAATATGTAACTTATATTACTACGGAGGCTGTCGGTAATTTCTCAAAAGCATAGGAAGCTATGACTTATTAATGTTTCAGTTTTTACTGAAGGCACCTCTGACTGCGAAATAAATTGGAGTTATGGATTGAACTTTGCAGTTAACCTGGAATTATAAATTACACACGCATAAAATAAATATACCAAGCTAATCCCATTAATTCTCACCCCGTAGATCTTTCCTTGATTGCAAACAGAAACTTTAAAATTTATAGGGTATCACTAAGTTCCTTAAGAAAATTTATTTGGTTTCACTAATTGTTAGCCATTGTTTCATTTACGTTCTATAACTAACTCCTGCTACAAAGCATAGGAAAGTCTTTTCACATAATAGAAGACAAAGGCAAAATGTATCGACCATAACACAGTTGTTTTGTTATTACCTCTACAAGTTTTGTATTTCTTAGAATCATCATAGAAAAGCCGTATGTTTTCAAAGATCATCAAAGATGTTAAATGATATTTAGTGGTTTGGTACCAGAACAATGTTTGGTAATTAATCTGGCACCTAAGGTGCAAATGTGTCTTGGCCGTTGTTAAAATCCCCTTTAATATTTTACCCCTCTACTGATATAATGCATTAGTTATAACCTAACTTTTAAATCCTAATCGAGAAGATGAGCTACCAGCATATAAGTTTACTGCTTATGCCTCGCCTTTTCTCAATCAAACATAATAGAAAATATTTGCTCCTGTCGCTCTGAGATAATATAAACAAAACCCTATGATATTATTGTTTTGTTCAAAGGACCGTTAAACAAAAGTGCAGCAGCAAGCTAAGCATCTACATTCCATTCCATTACATCCTCCTTGTTTAGTTTAATAAGTTTGGCATTGACTTAACAGTTCCTCAGGGCTGGTCAAAACAAGCTCCATTTGTTTTAATTACCATCCTAATAGACAAAAGCTGGCTGTCAGTGGCATGCACTACCACAGCGAGTGAGTACTGTATGCCTGTGGAATGAGTTCATATTTATTTATTCATAAAATGAAATTAAACGGAATAAAATGCTTTTTTTCTGACTACACTAAACATCGGACACATGCCGATGAACCTGCCTGCACCTTATTAATGCTTTAAAGATTGGGCCATACTTTTTATGCTTATCAAAAATAAGTACATACAATCAGCAGAAGCTTCTTTAGAAATCTGAATTAAAACTGAAAAAATAACTACTGCTACCTACTGTGCGGAACCTTGCCTAGGGGGTGAACTGCACAAATCTTGAGTTTTAAACGGATAAGTACGACAGACATTAGACAGGACGATCCTCCTTTTTACTTTGGATCAGTTTCATTCTGAGGGGAATCAGATGAGATAAAAAGCAAGTTATTCTTTTCATGCATTGTAAATTTGTCCTCAGGGGAAGGAAGGGAGGGAAGCATTATAGCTACGAAGTACAAGAAGCATTTTTCTGTGGGTTTAATTCCAAAATTGGCGTTAGTTTGTGTTAAAAGTAATGAAAAAGATGCACTTCACTCTATTTAGTTATTTTAGAGAATTTAAAAAAAATACTGTATGTAAAATCTGATATCGGTATGTATCGTCGGATGCATTTTTTCATGTAACAATGAGAGAATCACGACGATAAAGTGTTTCCGAACACGTTTTGCAAAAGTATGTACAATAGTTACGGGCTGAATTTATGCTAAGCTAGCCTTATCTGATGAGGTTTGCAATAAAATATCAAATATCACTTGCACCCGTCACAAATAGCTGGGTGCGATATCACGCATTTCTTGTGTTTTAAGAGTTACAGTGCAGTTCTTGTGCATGCCGGGTTGAAATATGTATTGTCTGCGTGTTAAATGTTAATATATTAGACTAAATAAGCCTAGCTACAACATTGTGTGGTATAGTTGGCTGGAATATACTATTTTTCAAATAAAGTTAAGAAGAGAGACACAAGTAATGAAAACCTATAACCATGTGCTTCTGATTTGAGGTTTTAAAGTCTAAGGTATCGCTGGCCCATGGAATACTGTAGCATTTTACATTGGCTGTTGGATAAAAGGTAAAGTTTGGCTCTTGTTTTAGAAAAGTGCTTCTGAAGGCCTGGAACTCCCATTGATATTACGAACAGAATGTACGAACCAGTTGTATCTTATGGGTTTTAAACATGCTAACCAAGACCAAAACTAAAAACCATGATACCCCTTTATTTGCTTTTAACGCTTAATATATCTTCAGTAAATAACATGTAGCCTTCCTTTGGTCAGGTATTAAAATACCGGTCTACTACATCGGTTAAATTAAAGAGCAGGTCTACTACTACCAAAATACTACTAAGACAGCTTTTCTTCACTATTGTAATGCATTAAGAAGTTAAAGTTCTGACCCTGATAAAGAGAATTTATGGGTATGAAGCTACGGAATTGTTATCCAGGTTAAGTGGTAAGCATAAATAATACAACCAAGTCAAAGTAAGATATGACATCGTCATCCTGTCAACCGAATTTAGAAGAATAATTCTCGTCTCATCTGCCTGAACTCTTCTTAGTGGGCATATTATACAAAAGTATAGGTTCAAAAGCTCAGTTTCCCTTTTTAGGTTAAACCTATTGACAAAAGTTTTTAATAATTTGTGTATTTTAGACACAATTATCCCGATGGGTCGTCCTCAATCACCCAACCGCAGTAGTGAAGCACCAGTTGCCTAAGGCACGCATATGGTATATCTAGCATATAAATGTAAGATAAGATGACAAACAAGATGGGAGTCTCACACAGAGTGAACTAAAGAAAGAAATATCACTAAACGAGAAGGATATTGGCCTCTGATTATCATTTTAATTTGATGGCCAACTCATAACTCGTCCGATCATTTTAGTCTTGACGGAAAATTCATTAAACAGACAGGGAAATGTATGTTTTGAGTTTTGACTTTCTAGTTGACATTAAAAATGAGCTCTGGAAATGTTTATGGGAGAAAATCTCATGCCGAGTTATGTATACTTCAATGGACTGAAGGTTCATCCTTTTCTTTTGTTTAGTGTTTATGATATTAACCGCTGTTGGGACTGGGATGGGATGGACCCATTAAATTATTAAATTACTGTTTTCATGCATGAATAACCTAAACCTAAAACCTCCAACGAAACCAACAAGAATAGGGAGCAAGGGGTAAATTGTAAGGGAGAAAGCTCTTTCCCATCCCTTATTGCCATGCTATGCTAGCCATTCCCATTATACGAACGGAGGAATTCTCATTCTTTTAAATCATTCTTAAAAAACGTATAACCCAGCTAACTGCCTACTCCTCCTAATGTGCAGACAACAACTGCTCATTCATTCGTATAAACATTACCTACCTCATTTTATCCCATTTTAAGCCATTTAAATTACCCTTTGCTGCTTAGGACAAAATACTTGGGAGTTCACTCCAAGCGGTCTTTCAGCTCTTTCTGCTTAAGAAATGTAATGCGTTCCTAAATGAAAGGATGAAATGCTACCCGTTGAGAAAAGTGGGTAGGTTTTATTTTGCAATTATGCTCATGAGTTGCAAAATAAAGTTGATTTAATTTCAGCACCATTCTAAAGGGTACTAGTCATATATATAATTAAATTTTAAAAATATCTACAGAAGTACAGGTAAGAATTGGGAAGGATCCGAGAATGAGTGAGGATGAGCTCAGAAGAAACCTGCTAGTGAATGGATGACGAACTTACTACGAAAAACGCTTAAAACCTTCCTAATAAATCGTAGATCTTTTTGGCTCTGGTTGTAATCCATACATGATCCATAGATCATCTGATAATAGGCTTATTGATGTATGTTAAGTAGCTCACCTGACACTTACTCCAAGTTAAGTTAAAAAGTTATCTCGAATTTTCAATCTCCAATGGCCTATTCCTAATAGCTTTGTGGACCATTAGATCGTACATCATTTGAGTAAAATGGCTCACCTTTTGGCCACTTACGTATTCTATTCTGTGTGTAGTTTGTACTAAACAATAACTTTACATCATAGAGTATACCATTACTATCCAAATCCATCGTGGTTTAGGTTAAATGCAACTGTATAATACTGATGATATTTTCATTCCACAACGAGGAAGGAAAAACACGAATGTTGTAATAAGTAATTTTCATATTGTAAAAAATGATGAAGGATCAAGAAGAGTTGTATTTAAGAAAGCAATTGAACCAAGACAATAATGTTCTTCTGCACAGCAGGTGTAATAGCTTCGTTCACTTCCAAGTGTTCTCCCTTTCAGATTCCCTTCATCATTCAAATCTATTTCTACACCAGGAAATTCTACCTCAACAAGCTCTATGATATAAAGCTTAAGTTAAATTGCTTGTATTTATTACCAAAACTGAGAAGACTGGCATTTATTTTTTAACTTTATTTAAAAATGCAGAAAAAATCATCTTTAAGAAACTTCAACTTTATCGAATCGTGAGTGACGCTTTTAACGCAATCGAACCTTCAGTTTTTGTTAAAAGATACATACCAAAGAATTCTACCTGAAGGTTAAAGGAAAACTACATTATTTTCTGCAGTTAAAGTAGCTGAGAATATGAAGTTCCTCAATATAAATTAAATGAGGGCTGAAATGCGAAGTAGCACGAAAACTAAGGCTGCTTCATTCCCTTCATTCTTTCTTTATTTCAATAGAAGGTTGTGCAGTAGTTGAACGTAATAAAGATTATGATAGTAGAGTACATTTTAAGATAACTTAACCTCGACGTCCAGTGTAAAGAAGCGTTTATAAACTTTCTTGATAACCTTAAGACGACACCATGAACGAAAATGATATTTTTATAAGAGAGAGACCCCCATGCAAAAAACAATAAGACAAATCTCTCTGAAGCTCCTGCTTGTTATTTGCCTCTGTGGTTTCGGTTGTCACTTGGAATTGACTTCAGAATACAATAGACCTTTGATCACCTTATTTTTACTTACTATATTTCATATGTAACTGTTATGTTGCATGGATATGAGGATGACCACAGGTGCATACAGTAAAGAAAGAAGACAAACCTCGTGTTGCATCAAGACCTGCTGGCATATTTTCTGCTTCTCTGCGGTAGCTTCGGCTACTGGGGTTGACAAAATATGGAATGGACAATTGACACTGGACAAGACAGAAAAATACACGAGATAATTCTTGCACGACATTGCATAGAAAAATCTCAAGCATGGTATGTAAAACGAACTGGATCATCGTGTAGCTGGGTTAGGATATTTGGCGACCAATTTTAATTCGAGTGGGTCAAGTGTTAGATGTGTGTTTAGCTTTAGTAAAAAAAACCCATAGTTTTATTAAGTTTACCTTTTTGAATGTCTCAAACTGGATTGTCTTAAGGTTGAGATAACATAATGTAAAATGCCTCTGTTGTTTGTGGTATCCTTTAAAGAATCCATGCATAGGGTATCAAATGTCGTAAATCTGTGAAAAGAATTTCCTTGCAACTGCTTCTCTGGTTGGGATACTAAATGTCAAGATCGAGAATGTATACTATCCATTTCAAATACTTATGCTATTTTCCCCAATCATTTTCATCATTAAAGGAGACACGAGATTGGAGTTGATAAGTGTCTGCCACATAAGACGAAATAGTTTACAATACATTACATGGCAGTAGTGATGACGAGGATGATGATGATCCTTCAAATATATTTTTGTCAGATAAGAGATCAAAAGTCTTAAATGGACTGTTAATTTTTTCATCATGTGAAGAAATTTTTATTATATATGCTACAATTCCATCCATCCAACTACTTAGCATTTATGTACACACATAACATCCCATTCCAATACAGTTTACTTAAGGTTCCCGTATATGTATTATGTTTATGAAGATAGATTACATCCTATCATGTACTTTACTAGGTTGGTAGGAGGTAGGTACTAGGATGAATCTTCGTAGAGCGGAGTTGATTAGTACGATGACAAGACAAAAGAAGGGATGACTTGTGAATTAAGAAAGCAAAAATTTATTAGAATAAAGTGCAGAAGCCCAAGCAAAAAATTAAGGGTGCTGATGATGAAAATCCACTTGCTTTATATCATCAACTCCATTTCGATCCGATGCGATAGCAGCAGCCGATGTAAAAAATGATTCTCAACTTTACTCTTTCTCTAGAGCCGTAAAAAAAGATAACCCAACTCAATAGTAGATATACAGTAAAATCTTTAATACTACAAGCAGGGAAGATAAACCCTTTTTGTGCAACCCACCTACTCTCAAAGTTACAACCTCCACCACCTTATTAATCAGTCTCCGAATTAGAGCTTTTAAGAAGCTTTAGCTCTCTCACTGTCTACTTCTTTACTTACTCTTGAAAAAATAAAGGGTTTAGGTTTAGTATTGGCAGTACAGTGTTGCTGAGAAAGTAAAAATTGATCCGCCACCACTAAATAAATCCGCTTCACAGACAAACGGTTAAAGGGACCGACTTATTATTAAAATTTAATGCTGCATCAATCTCCAGACTGACTCTGGAGCATCAAGTACACTTTAATCCGTTTAAAATCCATAATATAAAATCCATTCTCCAGCCTTGCTAGCCAGACTTCTCTACTTATAAAACCCTATCTGGCCTACTGTCCCGCTCTCTACCTTCATCGTAAAGGTGAGCTTAAGAAGCTCAAGAAAACCACTCAGGCCAATTACTTCTTAGCTCTGTTCCCTTTGTATGAATACCTTAAGTAATTCTTTACGCTGTTGGTTCGAGAGAGCGAAAAAAACACTGAGGATGAACACTAAAGATGAAGCAGCTCTTATCAATTTTTGAGGCAGACAGAGAAAAGGCCGATAGTTTTTGGTGGTGGGCAAACTACTAAAAATCCATCTCATTATCCAGCAGTTCTCTTCCCACTATACACTTGTAAAAAATAAAATATTAAGGCATAAACAAGCCCCACTGACCAACAGGATGAAGGGCTGGGCTAATACTACGATGAATGGAAGGAAGGAACCGTATATTTTAAGGCTTACTTGAGTACAGGAGCTGCGAACAATCTTGAAATGATGAAAGAGTTTGAAAACAACGTTAGTTTGGTTCCTATCGGTATACTGCTAATACTTTTAGATCGCAGCATATCCAATACGACGATTCATATGGTATCTTTTAGAGAATTATACTCATTTTAAAACAATATCACCTTTCCATTTCTCAGACTCTGAGGACGATTTATGGATTTCTTGCCCACGGTCTGGCTTAAATATTGGCAAGGTTTTGTTGCAAAGGGAATTAAAAGCAATTTTTACAGTTAAGCCTCCTCATGTACAATCCGTGGAACCAATTAAATTTTCACCTGTCCAAATATTCCTTAAACTTTGAAATATGGAGCACATCTGTAAACGTCAGTTGAGAAATAAATGTTAATGATGCTACTGCTTCTGCTACTGCTAACTCTCCTTTACTTGTATCTCATTACTTACGTTTTTTTACTTGTTGCAAGAAAATAATAAATGTTTTTGCACTAGGCGTAAGTCAGTCTGCTTCCTATTCTGTTGTTATGTTGGATCTTTAGTGGTTAGTAGTGAGTAGGTGAGTTTATTGGTGTTCAAATGGCATAAATTGTATTGGCAGTAAAAGATGCAGTAGTAGAGGAGAGAAGTACTTAAGACATTGATGAGATCAGCTCCCACTTAAAAAGCTTTATATACGATCCATTTAAACATTTTAAGTAGCAGCCTTTGATCCCATAAGCTAATCTTCTAACCCTGTCATGTCAGCTAGAAAGATGCACAAGTAACAAATTACGGCGTTGTGTTAGTACCTCGTTGCATTGCATGATTGGATGCATGGATAAACAATTGTAGTGCATAAAAAAGCATTTTGTATAAGGTGAAAAGACAATGGTTTATTGAATCCAACCCATTTTAGTTCTTCAATATCTAATGTACTGGCTGGATTCTGTATTAATAATAGTGCATAGGATGAGGGCATGGAGTAAAATCGAAATATATAAGTATTGGCCATTTTAATCTTGATGATCGGGATTATTGACTACCTTGCAGCATAAATCTTGAGAGGTCACGCAGATTAGATTACCTTTTCAAACTCAACTGCTTCCCAGCTTACGGTTTTATTAGGAAAAGTGTAACAGAGAAACAACAGGGCACCTAAGTAGTGAATTGAATTACAGTGTAAAGAACAATTTTAGCTTCATGTAATGCAGTTTTAGTTATGAAAAATGGCTTACGCTGATCAGCGAAATGATTTACTTGTCTACAGGATTATTCGGGGAGTAATTGGAATTTTTTCCAATTTCTTTCGGAGGAGGTAATTGGAGGCGTAATTTGATCCAATCTTGTAAACTTTATGGGGACGTATTGGACTTTTCCAATGAAACGCTTTGAAATCTCTTATATTTCATTGTAAGACTACACACCCTCAGTGTATCTTTATCTTATTCCGTAGGTTTTTACCTTTCCTTTTTTTTCTCGCTGTATAAACATGGTTCACATGAAATATCAAGATCTAATGCTTTATCAATGGAGCTTTTACACAACATTTTACTACTGTACTACTGGTCAGAAGACTTTACTACTCATTTTACTTCTACATATACCATTGTAAACGAAAGAAAACTAACTAAAAATTTACATAGTCATCGGCTCATAATTTGAGAAGAGATTTGCACTAAAATAGAAGAGAGTTCCATAAGGTTTCAATGGATTACGTACCAAGAATTATTCCAGATTAGGATCAAAGGTCTTGGTTAAAACTGGTGACCTTAAAGTAAATGTCTATTCATCCGTGCTAAGGGACAATGGGCCGATTTCCCACCGGAGCAACTAACTATGCACAACTGACAATAGTAATTCCAAAGATAGATTTAATCCGATTGGATTATGTTCAGTTCTTGGATAGTACGTAAAAAAGGGCTCAGTTATCCCCTGATCAGTTTCTCGAATGAAGATTTTTTTGCAAGAAGATATAGATTTAGTCGTATAGCTTTAGGGTATTCTATTTTGATGGGTATATATTTATCTGTGCCGTTTCTATATTGTGTACGAAATGGCTGGTTATTTGAGAGCGAGAGAAGTTTCGATTTCATCCGAGTGATATTATTATTGCCCTGAAGAGATGAGTCTCAATTTATCATAATAGGAATGGATTTGGGAACCGTTCTTTTATTGAGGATGAAATGGAGAGAGATCCCATCAATATCTGTAATCTTTTCATTGTTCTGTCTTTCATTCTGTTAAACTCGTGTGAATATCATGGGCTTGCTTTAGAGGGGGATAAGCTAGCTCTCCCAATAGTGGTCTTTTACTAACCAATCTAAACCCAATGGAGCCCAATCTTCACCGAGCTTGAGATTGGGATAAAAAAATTCCTCAGAGAGTTATTTTTGTGAATGACTACCCCATGTTCAGAGTTGGTTGAAGGAAATGCAACAAAAAAGCTACAAATTGTAAAACCTTAAGATTTTTCTGAAGTATTTCTGAAACTTTTGTGCTAATTTAGGTTTTACGTTTGTCTCAGTTTCATGTAAGTGAAGGACTTCATTTAGTTCTTCATTTAGTTAGTTAGAAAGTTTCGCAAAGAACAGCATTATTATCAGGATGCTAACCTAGTCCATTCGTATTCACACCTAGTTATTTAGTTCACCGTACGTACTCACAGATCTGTCAGGTTTTTTTCAACTCATTCATCCACTAATTCACCTTTCGTCCATTGTCCTGATAGCATATTATTTTAAGTGATAAAATGGGCTTGTCTCTTCTAGCTGCCAAGTTGTACTTGCAAGGCAAGAGTTGGACCTGTCCGTCGGCCCGTATGAATATCTACATTACATGAAAATGATTATGTTTTAATCTTTAATCTTTTACTGCGTTCTTTACTTCTCTAACTTCTACTCACCATTTAACGGCTTTTTCAATCTAAAGCAAAGCGATCTAACTCATAGTAATCTACCTGTTCAAATGTTATTATAAGGTTGTTTACTTCACTTTGGTAATTTACTCAACTCCCATGTCAAAAGTGACAAGTAAGAAGGGTAATAAATCAGTTGTTGAAACCAAAATGTGTGGATGAGTAAAGAGAAGGAAGGAACTTTTAAAGTTCAAGTGCTGTTTTTGATAAGTAGTTAGGTGTGTAGTTTTACTACGTAGTAGACAAATAATGATTTTAAAATCATAAAATGATAGCCAATTCAATATGAATTCTTACGTAACGTAGCGTTCCACGTTTTTGGAAAGGTGAATAGTAACCCATTTATTCTTCTTTCGGTACAGTTAGTCTAATAATAGTTGAGATATTGGCACTTCTGCTAAACACTACACCTTCCAAGCCAAATAATCGAGTAATTTACTACAACACAGTTTCTCAAGCTCCAAGATGGTTTTCCAATTAATTATAGTACTAATTATGAAGTCTCACTTTTCTCATTGAGTTTTTACTAAATTATAATCATTAATAAAAATAATATTTTCATCACATCGGTCCTTACACTTTACTAAAAACCTCAAGTAAAAAATCCTCTACCATTACAGTTCAGTTTCTGAGATGACCCTCGATAACATTCCTTTGTCTCCTTGCCAGCAATTAATTCTGAAGGACTCTCATAATTCATCTGTCTAATCGAGGTGTGTTGTGTATGTAATGCAATGCAATGCATATTGTAATAATGCGGACTACTAATCATGATCTGTAATGGTAATAAGATTCTACGCAGCACATCTAGTAGTAAATATATAACTAAAGCTAAAAACAATCAGTCAAAAGAACGCGTGTGGTGTATCTTGACTGTCTGAGAAAGCATCAAATGAAATGACTCGTGCTCTTTTAATAAGTATTTTATTACATCTCATACTTTCAATTTATCTTTCATAGATATTAGCGCATTAATAAAATAAAACTCGGGTAGGCATAATCATGCATAATATAAAACGAAATAACATAAAATGAAACACAAATGAATGAGTTGAAAAGGCCTAGGCAGGCTAGGCTGTAAAATAACATCCCTAAAGGCAAATTAACACCGTCACCACACAAACAGAGTAACAGAAAACACGAAGCATTTAGTTATGCAGAGTCAGTGTATTGAAAAAAGTCTAATAATAACTCCGCGTGTGTCAAGTCAATAAACATTAAATAACAAATGACAACAGTGCAGTGCAGTCGTAAAAAATTGGTAAAGAAAACAATGTTTTTTCGCTGCCAAAATGCTTAGGATGGGAGAAGGGGATAAAATGTTTGTGTTATTCTTATTGTTTCCTTTGCTGCATTGTGTATTGAATCATAATATCGGCAGTTATTGAAACTTAAAAAAATATTATTACTGCTTTTGGTAGTTTCTATTCGTCCACGCGCGACAAACATAAGGTGGACCGAGATGCTTTTGTATAGATTGTAATCATAAGCAGAATTGTGTTTACGTATGTGTAGTTTAAAATTGTATGGTATGTATGACGAGACTTTAAGGAGCCCCAAGCCTGGCTCTGACATAGGACTCGAGCCAACAATCAATCTAAAAATCTGATTTGCCATACAAAAAGAGACACGGAGGAACGAGGGCTGGGATTTGCTTGCTAGCTCTAGCGTATTCAGATTTTTAAATGAATAAAAAACACCGAAGAACAAAAGGATCAATTATTCCATACGAGCTTGAGTCAAAGCCGGAGCCGATGGAGCGAGCTAATCTGCGGGATTATTATTGCTAGAAAAATATCATGGAAAATATTTAATCCTACACTTATGGCATTGCCAGGCCTTGGCTGACTTTGAAGTCCTCAAGCGTTGGCTTAAACTTTCTGTCTGATTGAGATTGAAAATTAATCTTACTGGGGAATGCATCATATTAAAAGGACAGGGCTTGTGCAATAAGTAATATAATAGAAGTCAAAATATTGTTAATATTTAAATTCTTCTATTATAAGGATTATTGCTTCATCTCTTTGGGCTTGTTAGGTTGTATTGGACTGCATTGTTGTGGAGTAATGATGATGATGATGATGATGATGATGATAATAATTATAATGATAAGATGACCAAGAAGAACAGAAGACTATTGCTTCAGAAGCACATCATGATAGCATCCTCTAAGCCGCACCTTTAATTTCAGATATGTATTTTTTCGCATTCTTCTCAGCTGCAGTTGATTTAGCGGACCACATAGGTTAAAATGTAAAATGTCCAATCTAATTCTTTTTGTCGAGATTGGATAGGCTGGATGGCGATTTTTTTTTCTCCAGGCCAAATAACTTTTTAAAAGCTTAAAATGCAATTTACAAGTAGGGAAGGGGAGTTAATAAAGTAATTTTAAAATCTGTTGCTATCAGTACTTGATGATAGTAAAAGTTGCCTTAATAGTTTTTATGGAATTGTAATTGATTGTCGATTGATTGCTGATGTAAATTTTATGTTAATCATTTTTGGAAAGATTTTACCAATTGATGGCCTTTTTATTGTTGCACAACATCGTCATTACATCTTGATGTACATTTTTAAACCAAGCAAGTTCAGAGCTCAGCATAACGGATAGTTCTTGGTTGTAGGTGATAATAAAGTATTTAACTACCCATCTCCGAACTATGAAGTTAGAGTGAGGTGCAAAAGTACACTTATGTAAAATGAAATGTCTTTAAACGGTATGATGACTTGGATATTTATACTTGTAAAGCAATAAGTATGATTGTGATTATTTAAAGCAATAGCTTATAATTGAATATTGGTTTGTTATCAATCTTGTTGGTTGTTCCATGAAATTAATATAAAATCCAATTTTAACATTGCTTCAAATCATAGGACATGGTATCGACTTTAACACTACTGGTATTAGTAAGACTTATGGCAGAAGAAACATGTATAAAACTTCCTGTTAAATGTTAGGCTGTATGCAGTGTGTCTGAGTCTGGCTGAATCGCGTGTAAGGAGGATTAGCAGATTTCCCAGAATTGATACAGATTGCATGTCGATCAAAAGAAATGGGAAGTGAATCTCATCTATGTGATTATTCAAATGCAGGTGCAATGATGATGATGATGATGATGATGATAGTGTTTGTCTTAGTTTATTAAACATTCCTTAGTCTTATTGCTAGTATTAGAGTGTTATAGTATAATTATATTGGGACAAAATATTGTAATCAGGATTAAAACCATAATGAGTACAACAAAAAAGGAGTTTGTTATCTGTAAAATTCCAAGATTTTTACCTCATGCTCGCTTTGCTGTCATTCAAGGTATTTTAAAAGAAATCTATATCATCCTACGGCAATGACGTCCGTGGTGAGGTTGAATTTTCTTACTGATTGGTCTTACTATAAGTTATAGCAGAGATTAAAAAAGTGTTGGAATTTATAATCTATAACTGGGAGGGCAATAATGATCGTGCAACACAAAACTCAAAAGGCAGCAATAGCAACCAAAGCTCTCATTATCAATCAGAGTTATCAACATAATCATAAAATCGCCGGTTAACATACTCAGTTGTTTGTAAAAAGGTTAAGTGAATTTCTTTTTCGACTTCTACAAATTTTCTCACAGAAAGTCTTTCACGCGATCATCCGTATTTATAATAATTTATCTCAGGTTTTTTCTCTTGTCTATGCATAAAGCGTTACAACAAAGCTTCAACATTTAGGTAGCATTTGTTTGTAGTTAGTTAAGTTGCGTAAATCTTATAATCTCGCTTCTTCGTAGTTGAGTTACAAGGAAAGGAAGGGTTAGCTTCTGTTGCTGGAAAGATATGTACTTTCTAAAAGGATTCGCTTGTATTGTTAAAGGAGAATTTTTCGACTGATTTACTATCCAACTGAAGATATCAAACCATTGTTTCCGTTGTTAGTAGGCAGAAAAAATATGAAAGTTTATGATGACTCGGAATACAGTAGCTCGTTTAATGAAGGGATGGCTTTTGTACAGTTGAAGATTGTTGTTAAAAATCCTCATCGTATCTTCTTTTATTAGCTTTTACATTTCGGATAGTAAAGCTTTGAGAGGTTCCGCGTTTGACAGTTGCTCTTCATTATTATTAACTTCCAGGTTCTTGCTCATGTTGAAGATGTTTTTAAACTTGTTCGCCTGTTAAACCTATTAAAAAGGATTATTCGCTTATGAATGAACACTGGTTTTTTGGAAGCAGTGTTACTCAATTTAATTTTATATTGTAATCGGCTCTTCTAGCAACTTAATACAAAATGCTTGCATAATTTTTGCATTCGCTAAATCGAATTAATGAACTCTTGTGGATTTGAGACGAGTTAGCATTCCCAAATAAAAACTCATCTCATGTTAAAAAAAACAAAAAAGAAGGTGCCTGCATACTGACCTGTTGAATCGACCCAACCCAGTTAGTCAGAGGAGGCGATGTATGAGAATATCTCTTTTGGCAACCGATTTCAAGCCATGATAAGCAAACTGTTAGGACAAATTTAACATGGTTCAATAAAATGAGCCATCCTGTTAGTATATATGCATATAAATGTGGATAGTATAAGAAATAATGGCAAAGTTTGTAATAAATTGTGTTTGTGTTTGTGATAAAAGAAATATGCATTTATCAAGTCTTCGGAACTACACAGGATCTGATGAAAGCATTCATAAATACGATATACCTGGATATACTGGTCGAGCTTGCCAGAAGGTGTATTCTGAAATGGCTCATGTTGTGTTAAATTCATGCCCACTAGCCTACTAGCTGTTTTTGATGGACTGAACTTTATTTATTAGTTTAGAACCATCATATTTAAGACTGAGGAGGTACTCCATAAGGTTATTTATTTTTGCTAAATTGTTAACAGTACTTATAACACTTGCAAGGTATTTATAAATTGTCAATCTCTCTACGAGGTTCGCACTACTTAACTGTTTCGGCTTATAAACTTGCAAATAGTACTATTTTGCCATGAATTTGCTCACGCGTTGGTTCATTTTTGCGTAACTTGCTAAAGAAATATCACAAACATTCTCATTCCGATATGGCCTATTATTTTGACAGAAAAATAAATTTCCTCCTTATAAGTGTTATTGCAAGCCGGCAGTTAACCGTACCACTTACACTGCACTGTTTCTTTGTGGCCTACCTTTTTCCGAAAGGTTACAAAGGGAAAATTCTTTTCAACTTACAAACGTTTTTAGCCCATTCTAGGCTATATAGGTTGCCGTGTCCGTCCGTCCGTCTGACCGCCCGAGATCTCAGAACCTACCCAGCAGATTAGGCTAAAATTGTGTACAGTAGTAGCACCTCTGCCAGCTAGGTGCAGTGCGAAAGTTGTGACCGATCGGTCCAGATAAAGACCCGTGGGGGGTCAAAAAACCCACCGGGAAATTAAATAGCCCGAAATATGTTTTTCTACTTTTCCACCAAAATTACAAAAATATAAAGGAAAAAGGGAATGGGGGTGTGGGGGCTCATGTTGAAAAAAAAACACCCGATACAAAACAGAAATGTGTTTAATCAAGACAAACAGCTATAAATATTGCGCCAAAGCGCCCTGGAATGGGCTCTGCTAGCTGCACCCGGAGGTTTTATTTAATAAACTTAGAAGTGGGACTGCCCAGTAAGTCTTTCAGCTGCCAGTCTAATAACCATCTAAATCTCAAGATAAGTAGTCTATTAATGTCAGTATGACGGGTGAAATTAGCATAAAGGAATACCCATAGCTGAAGTTGAGGTAATGGGAATTGTTCAAGAACATTAAAGCAAGAACTAAGGTCTTTGAGAGAGAGAACTGACCTTTCCGCCTTTCAATTATAGTTTGTAGCTTGCAAACATTTTTATAAAGCTGAATGGCACATTTTCAGTTTTAGTCGTGGGTTGAAATGCAAGTAACTTTAAGTGTATGGAAGTGCAACTGTAATAAACTAAGGTGTGGCTTTATACCTTTCCATCTCAGAGTTCTGATATTGTAGGTTGCAAGTGTAAGACTTAACCGTGGAATGAATGCCTAAGTATAACTTACAGTGACAGTGTGACAGATACTGGTGCAACTTGTCTCTATTTATAAAACGATTAGGAATTGCTAAAACGCAGATACTTTATACAACTTTCACGGAGGCAATCGTAAGTGCAGGTTTTCTCACGAATTTACAAACTTCATTATACAAAACACGTTCAATTCAATCATTTTCATTGTCACATTAAAAAACTTGACCTTTCTCACGATGTCATGCACTCAAATCCAGCAAACCTGCTAATTTTTTAATAAATTAGAATGATGATACAACCTAAGATGTATTAACAGCAGGAGAGAAAATATTTGCAAAAACCTTTTGGCAATCCCAAGTTTCATAATTCCACCGTATTTGCAAACTTACACGATGTTATCCCCTGTAATAAAGCAAATTGAACCTATTCAGTTGTCACTTTTATTCCTTAATGAGAAGTTAATTTGCCTGTTTACTGCAGTAAAAGGGGATAAAAGGAACGTTTTATTGTCAGTTTAAGCGCTTACACTTCCCCCTTGATATTGAAATTCTTGAGGAACGCCTGGTTTCATGAAGCAAAGATCCAACACTCAAGAAACATATTAAAGTCTTTGAAAAGCATAGTGGAAGTTAATTCAATACGAGACAACTTCTACACTAAGAAAGGATTTTACACTTGAAGGCGAACAACAAGCAGCCAACATTTTCATTTTAGCGATTTAATTTCACAAAGAATTGCATTCGAGTGATGATTTACGGACTTGGTTTACTGCTCCTTCGACTATGATATGTATTTTATGTAGGTAGGTAAGAAGGTATATGGAAAGTAGTAGGTATTATTGTGTAATAATCTCTATTCATTCTTTTTGACTCATTCATTTATAAAAATGTGTTATAGAGATGAAGCACCCTCATCTTAATAAAACGAACACTACTAAGCACCCCTTCTGTTATTGCTTCCACTATCCGTCTAGCCAGACAGAGAGTTGCGTTACGCTGGTTTAAGCTATCCTACACTTTAACCAAGGAATAGCATAAGTCACCGAGTTCATTTTCTATTGTGGTAGAAGTCTTTTCGGATAATTTATTACTCATTTTGGAATATTATATTATGAAATCATAAACTATAAATGATAAAAGAGAAGGGAGGATCGACAAGAATGAAAAGGTGGAATGGTAGTTCGTTTAGAAGAATTTGAGATAAACTGTGAGTATTAATGGGTATACATTTGCAAAGCTTAACGATTACTACTCTTTTATTAAATTTTTAAGTAAATGCATTATAAAAGTACAGAATTAAAATAATCGCATGCAAAAATTGCTGAAAAAAACTATTTATTTATCTATCACCAAGCACGTAGGTGTAATATAGTTGCACTTGTTAACATTTAAATAGCTAAGTGCTCAACTGCGGATCACGAAAATTAACATTGAACACAAAAAAACTATGGAGCAGTGTTGTGGAGCGTATTGCACTAAAAAATACCAGTAAATTTAAATAGTGACTTTCTACATAATATTAGATCTTTGGATGAAAGTCCCGACATTGACCCCGTCTCGCCTGTAGATATCATATCAGAAGGGAATTCGAATTCAAATAAGTAAAATAAAACATCTATTATAAATCATGTGTAAATGAATGACATTTGCAAAAGCCCCAGGAATGAGTGAATGAATGCAATGCAAAGGCAGGCAGATTGTATTACTTTTTTGGTACAAAAGAATTCCAAGGATTTCCCTTGTCCCTCTAATTCCCACTGACGATCGGATGAGATGAGCAAAGTAAAGCTCAGAGATCAAGTCAAATAAGGGTAGGGTAAAAACTTACAACAGAAGAACACATACCTAACTAGTAAGTATAGGAGTGAGTAAGTGAGGGTGTTATTTTCCTTTTGTTACCTTATTATCACCATCGCTTCTTCACTTTGTATTGTATTGCATTAGAGATAGAGTCAGAGGAGAGGGAACTGTTGACTCTGATGTTTATTTCGAGTTAATCGCATAAAGCCGAAATAAATTCATGACCAACTGCATGCGGAGAAAAAAGCGTGATATTCATTCATCCAAATCCACCACCAACTATTGCTATTGCCATTGCATTGGTGAATGTTGACCATGAATGAGTCGAGTGAGGGACAGGAGTAAAAGCAATAATAATGTTTAATACAACATATCTCTATCTGACCAAAATGCATTAGTTGATGAGTATGAATGTTCTTTTTATAAATGGGCTAAAGCTAAGCCCTCAAGCTGCATTGCATTGGGGTAAATACTTTTTAACTTATACGTTTCTTTGTTGCGATGCTCAGACTTTTAGGGGTTTTTCTGTACATGATTCCTGGAGAAATTCATACGTTGGAGTATATGCGTACAGATATGTGGATGTATAGATTACAGTTTTGGGAATTGTCTAATAGTATTGTAGAGTGGAGGTTATTTGGATATTTTAGAACTACGGGATGCCTAGATTCTCCGCGTTCGTGCTATGATGATCACCCCCTCGGCTTTATTAACTTTAGTGCTAAATTCCACTGGATTTTTACCAAGAAATATGCTCGTATTAGGTTCCATGATCATACATTAAGTGTGCATTTCTTGTTGGGATCTGAATGAGAAAGTTGATGTACCGTATTTCCGGAAATTGCTCCCCCGGGGGAGTTAATTTTCAAAGCAGAAAAACCGTTTAACATGGGGAAGATAGGGCGACTTTTAATTTTTAACATGGAAAGGATAGGGGGATTTTTTCGAGGGGGGAGTTATTCTGGGGGGGGGAGTAATTTTCGGAAATACGGTACACGTGCACTTTATTGTAGATATAGGAAATGTTAGAACAATGTAAATAGCAAAAGTATTAAAAGAAGACCACTGTTTGGGCGATTATTTCTTCGAGTGCCCCACCTGTATCTAAAACCCCTTTATTTCTTATGTTGCCTGGCTTCATCTTGACTTTCTCGGATTTTCGGTCCTGCAAACGGTATAACTACCTCTGACCTCTCAGATTACTGAAGTATAGTATTGAGTATTGGTCAGTGTCTCAAGGGAGTCACAACAGTCTAAGAAAAGAAATGCCAAGATAGTGGTCACTAAAATCCCTCCAAGAATTGCACCATTGCATTGAACGAGCCTCCGTTCTTATATGAGAATTTACGAGTCTTCATCCTCCGTCCATCCCTTCTGCTCGATCAAGTACACAGCATCTTTTTATGAGCACAAAACTTACCTAACGGTACATCATCATATAATATATACGGACACGATAGGATGAAAAATGTTTGAACCAACTTTTCTAACAAATTACTCGCTTCTCAAAGAGTTTACTGCCCGACGTATACTACTTCATAAAATAGTCTAGTCTGCCAGCTGAACAAGAGTCATAGGCAAGCCCTGCTAGTCAGCTTGACTACTTTTGACAATTGATGGACAGGCAAACTGCTGGACCTTAACAGTTTATGAAAAGTTATCTATCAAACTTCACAAATGAAATAAAACAAAAAGCTCCATCCATCTTCAACAAAAGAGGCTATACAAGCCTTGAGTTGTGGATGCTGATCTATTGACGACAAGGAAAGGCGATACGATATCGTAAATTTTTTAGAGAACAAATTGCAGTAACGAGTGGAGAGAAAGGTCAACTTTATTTTACCTGTTTTTTATTGGCTAGCAGCAAAGGGTTAGGGTTATCATGAGATGCTTGGAAGTAGGGAAAATTATCCTTCGTTTTATTAGATTGTCCACTATTTTAGGTGACTTTATTTCCCCATCTCTTTCTCTTCTAGTGGTAGAAGTAACTATTCCTCCGTCTGTCTTCTGAGTTTCTCAATCTATTTTACAAAAGCTCATCATATCATGATGACCACTTCTACTATAATACAGCGAACGACAGTCAGTTCTAAGTGTTTGGTAAAATAGTAAAAACTAGACAAGAGTAGAAGTGGTAGTGGTCGTTTTGTCAAGTCAATTTGCTGTTGAATGTCCATGCATGCCAAAGTAGCCGACTGGATGGGAAACGTGACAAGGTGTCGAGTTTTATGAGCACTTTTCCCAAGAGGTTTTCACTTTTATTTTCGTGGATTGTTCTATACAACAACCAACGGACCCAACCAAACGACCATCGACCACCATCAACTATCTCACTTGGTTATTTTTTAAGTTGGTCAATTCCCTTTTCGCCGATGGGAATTTTAGCTCTTAAATATTAAAGCTTTACAAGCCAGCATAACATGTTAGAATTGCATACGATTACATCCTTCTGTATGATAATTTTGCTAAAACGCTCGTTCTTTCCTATTGCTTCTATTTGCAATAACAGGTCTATGCATTTTTTTTGACAGGAACGGTTAAATTATTTTATACGAAACTTACATAAGTTATTAGTTTTACTTTCTCCATACATTATTTTATGTAAAGCTATATTTACTGGTGGGATTAAATGGTAGCCTGGAGTTATATTAAAAATGCAGTTTATCTTTAGCAAGCGATCTTGGGATTTAAAGGAGTATTATGACGAGCGACAGAGATCTAATATTGTAGTTTAATATTTGCTTTGAGACACGTTATAGCATATCTACGTAATATTTATGCGCTCCCACTCGGACAGTGGGATGGGATTGGGATCGTTTGGTCTGGTCAGTGGCTGGGGCACTTTACATAAATAAAATAAAATGTCTTATTCTCGATCTGGTTGGGCATTTATGTAAAGTACTTTCAATAAAATTTCTTACTACCATAAAATAAATACAGAGAAATTGGATTTCACTGTCCAATTGCTCAATAAAGGGTAAGTAGTATTTATTCATTCTTTTTGCCTCGAGATTGAGATTTTGAGCTTGACTCACCCTTCTTTCCTTCATTTTGTGTATGCTTATATATTTTAGTTTTAGTGTTGCCTTAAGTTTTAAGAGCTAGAATCCCCCTAAAAAATAGTTTTGGCAGATATCCGTCCAGTTTTTTCCCTTCTGCTTTTGGTAACTTCTTTTCGGTTGTCCAACCTAACTTGAGAGTTATCCAAGAACCATACGATTAAGATAACAATGTCAACATTTTAGAATAGCAAATTCGGATAGAATTATATGCATAACTTCCTAGTGTAAAGTCAGAAAGAGGGACGAGGAAGTCCGATTTGGAAGACCATTTTAATGTGATAATCGATTATGTAAATTTTTCTTATGGTCAATTCAATTTTGATCAGTGAAGGTTTCAATCTTTTTTCCTCCATATGGTGCTTCCTTTGCTGCAGTATTGTATTGAGTGAGATTGAGAGAAGGATCATTTTATTTAGAGATAGATCCAACCAAACTAAACCTCTCTTACATAAAGTTAACGGTTATGGCAAGCAGGGATTGATTCAATTCAAACAAAGTGAAAGACTTCAGTCGATGCAAAAACTTTGAACAAAAATTTCCCTCTTGAGTCAAGTAGCCTGGCCGTAAGACTATTGGGTAACCACAATGCAATGCAATGGTAAAGCTGCCATGACCATTATGACAGTCAGGATGGGAGACATGCATTATAAATTGAGAGTCGATGTTTCAATCATCCTCAGATTTTCTTTTACATTTTTATAGTTGAGTTACACTTACAAATACTTAGAGTATAGAGTAGAGCAGTAATAAAGTATAGGGTGGGGTATTTACTTTAATGTAAAAGGGCCCCTCTGTCGTGCCACAGCAATCTATCATTACGCGTGTAAAAATCGACATAATTCAATAGAAATTGGTAATAGCAGCAGGAGCAGTAGTCAGCAGGGTCGGCAAGGGAGATTGATTTTCAGAGAGAAATCTTCATTAAAGTAAAATATGAACAGGCGTAGTACTTACAATGAACAAAGTGGAGCCAGTTTTTGTGGCTGTTCTTGGCAGTTCTTTTTTCCTGTAATGCAATAATGGTGGGTTGCAATAGCTTTGTTTGTATATTCTGATATTTATGTAAATCCCGTCCAGTACGATTGCTATGTATTATTTGAATCCGAGGTGTATTGCTGAATGCGTATGTAGTTACACAGGGCAAGAGATTCATAAACGGGGAGAGATTAGAGGTCCTGGGATTTGGGAGATCCTTAATAGCACTTTGTTGGGTTAGGGATGATCGTTATGTTTTGTGGTAATGGATATTCGATGCGATGTCTACGATGGACTTTTGTCGGACGGGTGAATTGGAGTTGGAAATTATAAAATAATATTAAACATATTCCAGGGATAAGTCAAAATAAGCCTTGGAGTAGGAGTAAAAGTAGTTAGTATAAGTAGAGTCGCATCAATTAGTCAGAGATCGGGCGACATAAGGTTGATTTCTCTGCAAGACGAGACCCCACACGAAGATTTATGATTGATCCGGCGAATAAATTGAGATATGAAAGTTCAATTTTTTGGGAGGTGAGCTTAATTTGTTTTAGGTTAAGTTTTATGCTTTATCTTTGTATGTTTAATGCAGTAAAGCCGTTGTCCAAGTAGGTATCTCTATCGATGCTTCTAAAAACCAACCATCTTCATTAAGATGGAGGAGGAGGGAAAAAACTCCTACTTATTACTTTTCCCGAACCCTGTTTGATTAGCGAGATAAAATAATTTATCGGATTAGGTAGTTCTCTGTATTTATTAGGCAATTACAAATTTGTATATTGTTCAATAAATTAAGGGATGGAATAATAAAGGCGGATTAAACTATGCATTGTTTTGCCCAACTTTATTTTCTCATTAAGATAAGGAGAGAACAATGCACAACGGTTTAAAACTGAGCTAGACAATTCAGTTTTATTTTATGATTTAATTTATACATCTGCAAAAAAATGTTAAGCTGCTCTACAAGTTCAATGACGTGACCTTTGAGTGAGAAAGGTTTCCTTTTACGGTGACTGTTTTGCGATCAGATGGCCACGCATTAGAGGAAGAAACAAATGGATTTGATTGAAGAAGTTGTAAGCGTTGGATAAAAAAAAAGTGAGAACTTTCATTCCATTTTTGGATCTGTCGATTAGCCAATATGTCTTCATCTCCAATAGCTCATTCATACTATGGTTTTCAAACCTAAGAAACAGCATGTACAAAAACAAGGATATGTATGTTTCTTTCTATGTCTTGTAAAGGCCATGCAAGCAGTTACGAGTCAAACCCAAACCGATAAACTAAGGCAACCATAATATACAAGATTGATATGGGGAGTGGGGCTAAAGTTTCCCCCAGATAAGGAGTAAATAGTATGGGAGTTATTTCATTTGATGTTGAAAAAGATAGAGAAGGGTTAAGCCTGGGGATCCTTTTGACTTTATACACGTCATCCAATATTCTATTTATTTTATTTGACAGATTCAACTCGTAAATATACACGTACACGTGTGTACTGTGCTACTACAAAACTACTACTGTCTAGTTGGAATATTAAGCACCACGGAGTAATGTTTGAAATCTCTCTGGTAGCGATTTCAATGCTTTGCTTCAAGTGTCAAAGGAAAGCTGTAACCTTTACCCACTGAATGAATGTGACTGTCTTTTCAGCTTTCTTTTTGGTGTTTTCGACAAAATTGATATATACTTCGGTGGTGTGATAGGATTTTCTAGATCTGTGATTCCGTATTTTTGCTTTTACAAAGTGAGAAGAGGTACATAAATAAATGTATGAGCTTTGAGAAGGAGAAAGTAGATTTGATCTGGTTTCAAAACCACTTTTATCATGTGTAAATAATTCAAAAGATTTAAATTGAGCTACATCAGTTTGCGGTTTCTGTAGCCCTACTACTGCTTTTACTTATTTCATATATTGTACAGCATAGCATATTCATACGCTATGGAGATTGAAGTGTAAATTCAAGTACAGACAGGCTTGGTAAACCAAGTGGTTACTGTCATCACCGGAATGGTTAGGGAGTTTGATAATGAATGCTAATTAATACAAATAGATACAAAGTCAAAGTTTAAACTTTTTGAGATTGAAATAGTAAAATTGTCAAGGAAGAAAATAGTATTTTCTTATCTGCATAGTTTTAAAGGTTATTATTGTCATTTGGCAGGGGAAATGGAACTACATTTTATTTTTAGGTGTACCACGGCACGGTTGGGTATTATTGGGTTATTGATGTGTCTTCAGGGAATTCTTTAAAACACAAAAACCCATCATTTCTACAAATAAAAGTAAATTTAATAAAACATAAAGATAGTGGAACTTGTAATAGCAATTTTCAAATACAATAATGATGTACACAATTTAGACGTCATCCGATTTTAAATGTAGATGCAGTTTCAAAAATACTGTACATTTTTATGAATTATTTATTTCTAACGGGCTTAATGGAGTATGTTCTGTTATGTTATGTAATGTTATGGAGTATAACATAAAAACATTCACTACCCGTTCAAAAGCGATGCATTACAATCGCAATAAGTTCTGGGTGGATAGGTAAGCGCTAGGATAGTGCTTGGGAGTTTTTATTAACACTTCCTTTTTTCTTCATTTGCATTGACAGAAAGTTTTGATTTATTGCCCAAGTTCGATACAAAAATATACAATTTCTTTGAAAACTAATAAAAAGAAATAAATCGATAGAATTTTCTTAACTAAAGTGGAATTATTTCCCTCTTAAATTAACTCTATTCTAAGTAAATTGCTCCCTTCTTTGAAAAAAATCCAATGAAATTCAACGAGATCCTTTCTTATAAATACTTTTAAAAACTAAATGAACTTATTGGGTATTCAAAGAGCATTAGCTGATTCAGCATGCCGGTCGGCTCTTGAGTTATTTATGCTGTGTATTAATTAGTTCAACGTATTATCCAAGCTGTTACTCTTGCTCGTTCAAATACACACTACTCTTTTTACGTAGAACTTCTTTCTATTCAGATAATTAAATCGATTGGGTGGAATTCGAAAGGAGCTAGCTTGAATCTCAATCGAGTCAAGTGAAATAAAATGAGCCGGTATGCTTTAGAAGAGAAACGAGAAACGCGATTCAAGACGTGAATAAGGAAATAGATTGAAGTTAAAAGTTATGGTAAAAGCAGTAACAGAGTATACAGAATAGTAGGCTATTTTTCTGTTTTAATTGCACTGAGCAGGCTGAAGCTCATAATTCAAGCCTTAATCAAATTAAAAATGTGTACAGCCCTCTTAATTAAACCTCCCCGTTTCTTTTAAACTCCAAGAGAAAAATCATGAAGTGGCAAGAGCTCATTTGCAACATATTACACCATCCGTCGTGTATTCTGTACTTGATACTCTTATAAACAACAATGCTTCACAGCAGCAGTAATCCATTTCTTTTAGTGTAATCATACCCCTTGCTATAGTTCAAATAATATAGGATAAGATTTGCTTTTGTGCAAGGAAGTAAAAGCAGAAATGAAGCTGAACTTTGATAAACCAGAAAAGAAAGAAAGAATTAAACCGTTTAAAATACTTGTATCACATTTAGTTTTTTTAAATACACTTTTACCTAGGAAAGTCTATTCAAAATCTTTTTGTATGATGATCAGAAGGCGAAAAAAAAGTTTAGGGTTTATTCTTTCACGCGTCGATCGTTCTTGCCATGTCGTGCATTACAATTACAATCGCAATTAAGTTCGATACATTAAGCTTTTTGGAGTTGCAAGGAACAGTGTGAGTAGTAGTGGTAGTTGATGTAAGTGCTTGGATCAGGGTTGGAATACAAAATGAGCCTTTTTATTTGCATCTATTACTTTTTGAAGGTGTTAGAGCACTTTTAAATTGTGTTTGGAGATCAATTTACATTTTTAAATGCTCTAATAATGAATTTAATCCCGAGAAAATTCGACTTGACTTGAAGAGGGTGAGACTTTTCTACTTTGAAATCAAATTGTAATAAATGTCTGATGTAATGAGAGTTGAGTTTTTTAGGGTATGTTGTACAGTATAAGTAAATGTGGATAGGGTGACACAAGCTGTGCTCTTGTTTTTGTATTTGATACATTTTTAGAACCATTAGGTTGATTTTTCAAAACGAGCTTTGGAATAAGTCCGGATTTGGTTGGCTTTTAGAACAGTAAATAACCACCCTAAATCCAAGTGTTAACTTTTTTTCAGCTGGTTTTGCTGTAGAACCTGGTATAGTTGACTGTATAAATTGTTCTGCACTCACTCGCGAGTTTAAGAAGACCCAAGAAGTATACCCAAAGTTGCAGTTATTGATAGGCTATTTCTGTCCATTTATAAAGTTCTCCCTGTCAGCCTCTTGTACCGCAAGTTAACACCCGTAGTTACGCCCTTTTGTGATGTAATTGTAGATGCTGTGTAATTACTCTCGATGTGCATACCCCTCAATAGTGCAGGCAAACGCGAGGCTAGGCTAACCAAGTAATCGGATATTCACCAGTAGTGGGTAGTCAACGTCGTAAGTCATATGGAGTTTTCGTTTAGGGATTTTTAGTAGGTATATTGTGTGTAGGAAGGTCCAATGACCGGTGCGATTGTAACATAAAATATCGAATGTATCGTTTCTCACAGTATAACCATTACGTATCAACAATGGATGGGTACTCAAGGGTAATAAAAAGGGTGGAGAAAGGAATAAAAGAGTTGGTTTGACTCGATCATTTAAATTCAGCCAATGACTTTTAATTAGAGACCGATTGAACTTTTTTCCTTCCCATTTCACGACTAAATTTGAAAACCGGCTAGATATGTATTGTATGTGTAGACTAGTACTGGAGTTAATTAAAACGGGGCTGTACTTTGTACTTACCGTTCATTCGGGTCTTTTAATAAATGGGGCTTATAAATTATCACATTTGTCGATATGAATTATCTTCCTTTTATTCCAGTCTCTAGAGCTGATCCGTTTAACTACACAGCAATATTGAATATACTCAAGCTTTTTGAGACAGTCATTCTGACATAACGTAGTCCCTATGGATGGTTCCTTCTTTAGCGGAAAAATAATGCAATTTGATGCAACCGAATACAATAAAAAATGCTTTTTACTCTCTATGGATTTTGAATTTTGTAAAATGGAAGGCAAAGCGAAATTCGTGGGTTTCCTTTTGCACATCAAAAGTCTCCTAATAGTAAAAAAGGAGTGCATCCAAATATGAAGATGGTTAATTGCAAAGAGATTTCTAATTTGCTCTCTAAGAGGAAAGATTTAGGGAGGCCAACTGTTTTGAAACTGGTTTAACAAGAATCTGGATAATTGAGTTAATTGGGTGTTACGTCCATGGAGCTTTGTTCTTTTGAAGATGAAGAGTAAAAATTATTGAAACTAAGCATAAGAGTTATGGAGGAAAGGCGTCCATAAAGAATATTTGGATCAAAGAGCAGCTCCTTGTTTTAGCCAAGCTATGGGATGCGTTGCCTTACCCTACTTGTACTATTAATTTATCCTTTTACTAAAAAATTTAAAAAAAGTTATACAAAGTGTTATAAAGGTGTGAGTCTGTAGATAAGAAGCCCTCACGTCTTTGTCCGAGAAAAAATTCCCGATCCTACTAAGATAGCAGGAGTAATAGCAGTGGTTTTCTACATCTCTCAAGGCTGTATAATCAACTGTCTATTATCCGATTATAACCGTCTCTTTTCCATATCTCATTGCATAGCTCCCTAAATGTTTCTTCAAAGATTTAACCAGTTTAAATTCCACTTTACTCCTCAAGGTATTTTCGCTTTAACAATGGTGATTTGTCTTGATTCCGAAAGCGCAATTGATGAAACGAAAAACTTGTTGCAATTTAAGTCAACTCAAGAGTAATAATATAATATTGTGTAGGGTGACTACTAGACAGAAAAAATATTTTTAGTTCATGGGGTCTATCCATATCCATTGTCGTTGTTTTAAAGAATTACCATTACAATCTTTCATTTCCACCAACAATTCACAATAGAGCTTGCAAGCAGAGAGGACGACATAGACTGAAGATAACTAAAAGTTATTAGCATATAAAAGCTCACCAGTTTGAGTTGAAGGTTGCATAAGAATAAAAATAAAAATAAAGCTCACTGCAGGATTCCCTGGCTCTGCTCCTGGTCAATGTCAACAGGACAAAGGGTTTAATCACTCAAGGAGCATTTTGTTTATTAGCTTTGACATCTGTAATTGAGATGTTCTCCTGGTGCTTTTCAAGCTTCTGCAAGAAAGAAAGAGAGTCAGAATCGTTTCCAACTTTGATTTTTATTACTCGAGAGAATTATTTGTTTGTTTGTAACTGACAAAAGGAGGTAGGAAGCAGGTTGTAGGTTGGTAGGATTTCATTATCATCTTTTGGTTTTGCTAAGTGTAAGCCTTGTAAGTTAATTTTATGACTTTTACTTTAGCTTCTGCTGTGTTCTCCTTTGGAGGGTAGCGTTTGTAGGTAGTAAGTCTTGAGTTGTAGTAAATTGGGATTGGGAGAGACAGAAAATGAGACTTTTGTATTACCTAGTGGCTGTTGTCTGGTCAGATTTGCTGTCAAGGATTAAATACTTCGACAACTCGGTTCTGGTTTTGCTCAATCAATTATTGTCAACCAGGAATGAATTGACAGTGACAGGGAATTTAAATTGATGTTTTTTAATGGTTTGACGTCTCGCTGGGCTTGTTTTTCCTTCTCTAACAATAGGGTCTTTTTAGACTCTGACTGCTGCTGCTTTCTGCATTGTTCTCCTTTGCTAGTTGGGATTTCTTGGACATCCTATATGCATTTATGTGTATGAGCAAAAGGTTATTGCAGAAAAGCAGGGATTAGTTTAGTTAGGCGGTGGTCGGTGGTAAGATATTAAAATGTAATCATTCACAAGAACTATAAGCTCCAAACGGTTATTGGTGAATGCATAGAGTGAGCAGATTGAAGTTATGACTTTTGATTTACGAAGGGAAAAGAATTGAACAGAAGTTATTCAAATTGACACCGGGTCAAAGGTTGTTTTAATAAAAATGCGATTTTCAAATTCTCATTCCCATAACCAATTACATTATGGGTTGGCAGGTAAATTGCATTGTAATTGTTTAAATTAGCACTGTATTTAGGGTTCGATGGAGGGAAGGCCACCTTGAACTTGAACAAAGGGATGTGATTTGCCTGGCATTATTTATTAGAAGGTCGACAGACGGGTCAAGTTTTCCTTAGCTTCTTCATATTATTATGGTCAACAACTGCAAACTAGATTTCAACTGAACTACTTTAACTGCCAGTTTTTTAAATTGTTTTATCGCAAGTTTTTTTTCGCTGTAATTGATCTTGTTTGCTCCTTGGATAAAAAAAACAGTATGTTGTTTTGAGATGTAAGAAAGAAAAAATACGATTTTGACCTCGTTTGATCAATAAATCAGAGGGAATCTTGGTTGTTTCTGTCTTTCAAATGATCGCCCACGGGTGCACCTTCTTGTTGAGAATCCTTGAGGAATTTCTCTTCTAGGTTTTTATTTCTTGTCTAGCATTAATATGTAAAGACAAGGCTGTGACTGTGATTGAACTTTGAATTTTTTTTGATTACCGTAGATATAATTACCAGCGAAAACCTGTGTATCAGCACATGTTATCCAACACGGAGGTATGCAAATAAGCCTAGTCAATCAATCACAATTGGATATCTTTCTAGGCAATTAAAATGTAGTTTAGATCCAAGTAATTGTTAATGTGCGTACATTCTAGTAAAAGAAGGACTATAATACTGCACGCTTTAATCTAAAAAATATTGTTGCTTGTTAAGAAATAAGCGATAAGAAAGCAGGAAGTCATTTGGATTCTGATAATTGATTAAATTGATTTATTCATCTAATCTAACCTGAACTTGAGGAAAGCTTGTGCAAAAGTATCACTTTATGAAAACAATGATGCTCGTGTTTTATTAAATTATATACGTGTATGATAACTAACGCTGCTAGTAGTACATAAACAACGTTTTTGCAATTCTAAGCATTATTCTTTTCTGGCTTAGGTAGGCGTAACTGGGGAATGATTTATATCATAATTGTCATTAAAATTGCAATCAGCTAACTGAACTTACAATTCTAAAGTTTATTCCGTTCCTACCACTTCTGTTGTAAATGAAAAAAAAAACTTGAAGATGTAAAAAGGTACATTCTTGAATGGGCTGTGGGCTCAGCAGTTAAAATGCTATTGAATTTGGCTCAACTTCAACTACTATGCTGGTTGGGGATAAATTCTTTACTAATTCGATCTAGTTTTGAGAAGAATACGATTATTTCTTAAAATCAACCACACGATCCTAAAATCGGTAAAACAATGTACCTAGCACAGCTATAGAAGAGCAATTATCCTAATCGACCATCGACCGCCCTAAGCAAGCCTTCTTCTCTACTTATTCTGCTGATTATTTGATGCTTTGATGATAGTACTATGCTAAATTTCAAATTACAGGTTTACCGTTGCATTATTTTAATTGGTTTTATGTTTTAATTTCAGACAAAGTTATGAGCATTCACAAAGATTTCAACCCACATCTATAGCCATGCCGTAAGTTAAAATATCAACTAGTTTTTTCTCTCACTATCTTTTTTCTTTCTCTCCTAGGTTTTTACCCTGTCTATCGATCCATCCGTATGCTAATTCACAATCTGATTAATTTCGAGTTTTCTCCTTAATAATATGTATTTTCATTAGAATCCTTCACTTCATTTGTTATTGTTATGTACCACTCGACTCTCTCCGCATTATCAGACGCAGTGCTACGCATTCCCTTAGGTACTGGGGAAAAATCAACTAATAACCAATGAATGAAATTACCCTTGCATTAAAAACATCCTTCGCACATCGGATAAGATTCTGAACGATCATTTCCAATTCAAATGAGATCTTTCCCCCAAAGGTTTGATTACAAGGAGATAAAATCTTCTTAGCCTCTGCACACGGATGCCTAACTCTTATTGGAATCCAAACCTTGATCTGCATAGTAACGAGGTGACGAAGAGCTGCAGTGAGTATTCTGTAATCCATTATTCGTGTACTTGTTGTAGTTCTTTTGTGACATGATGATTTCTTAAACACATTATCCTCAAATCAGCCAATCGACATGCATTTGATGAGAAATCAAATGAGTAGGAAGGAGGAAAAAACGTAGGAAAAGTATCAGATCTTATCAACCTGCATGTGTATCGCTACTATATTATTTGGGTTGACTGATTGGATTATTCCCACGTGGCAGCAACTGTCCTTTACAGTTAAATCCATATCACGAGTAGTGTCAGTCACTCAGTTACTGGTTGGTAGTTTTTGTTTATGTAAATACAAGAGGAAAATATGCAAATAAGTATAGTATATTGATGTTATAACGTTTGTGTGATGTGATATGGCTGCATGTATAAATGCTATGAATTTATCAAAGGCATCACGAAAGATAGGTGAGAAACTGGAAATGAGAGTTTTAGGTTTGTTTTGGCGTGAAGGAAGGGTGAGTTTGATTTGATTTCTTGTCTTGTCTTTCGGCGTTTTACAGATCAGACAACTTTGTTGGCTTCATGTTGATCCTACCCAACATACTTTTTCTCAAATCCATAGCTTCACGCCTTTTCTATGTAGAAAGGAAGGGGACTTTATGGGAAATTTCCTGATGAGGATCTTGTGCTATGTTGTGTCTGTTGTCTATATTCTTTAGTAACCTTTAGATATCAAATTGTAAGTAGAAGGGACCAAAAATTTGGTAAGCAGTAAAAGACGACTTTAGTATTTTTTCATAAGGAATAAAAGCGGAAGAAGATGAAGTGATTTGAATAGGATAATAAGTTACTTGTTAGCCGAAAGCATGATAAAATACACATAATTTACATACTAAAGAACACGTTAGCGCTCAGGCTACACTTATTCTTCATTATATATCAAACTTAAGTAAGAAAGACAGTAAAATCTGGCGTTGCTTATCATCTTTATATCCATCCTTCCGTTTGTATTATTTGTATCAGTATAAGATGTGATATATATGCCTCATCTTTTCGTTTCCATATTCTTTTCATACGTTTTTTACTGTAGCCGGAAAGGACAGATGAGCTGGTAGGTTTTCCGGAAACTCAGATTTTGACTCCAGGAGTAAAGGGGAAGTTGTTTCAAATTATAAATCAAAAGAGCTGTATCGTTAGACAAGCCGACTAGACAGATTGGGTGACTTTTTAGCAGTAAGAACGAAATAATAGTAAAGAATTTCAAGCGTACTTGTACAGAAATAAAAGCCACGGTCACGGTGAATCAAAAGGATAAGCATAAGTCTTCGGCTCAACCTGAAGTCAAAGTCAAATGTAATCTACCCGAAGCCAAACCGCGATTTTGGTAGGTTAGTAAGGATTTGGTGGGTTCCATTTACTGGATTGAGTTGGCTGAAAGTTGAAGTGAGCCTAAGAGCAGTATGAGATTATGATTATAAATGCACAAAAAACCCTCCGTTTTTTAGGCTGGGGGGCATGATTTCGTCAAGATTAATGAGCCTTGGCCCACCCCTTCGTTTACTTTTTTATTGTATCTTATCTCTAAGCGATTATAGTAAAATGCAACGAACTATATTAATAAATATTAGTGTGGTGTGTGCCCAGTATCAAGTTATGTTGTCTCTGGATGAACAATAATAGTCTAAGTCAACATTGTGCTCTACAGGTTAGAATTATAGTTTCATTTAATTTTGATTTAGTTATTATTTTACTACACACAACGCACAGCCCAAAAGAGCGATCATCATTTTGTTTCTTGGAAGTAAGAGGATTTTTAACTAACTGGGGATGTGAGAGGCAGGGAATTTTTTTTGCAGAGTTCACTATGAGTTTATGAACCCATGTTTTATTAGCTAGCATATAAATAAATCGAGGTAGACTCCTCCGATATAAAACGGTTTTTATTGTTTAACAAACCATTTTATGAAGTTTAAATCGAATCAAGTTAGCTCAGAATTGTATTAATACAAGGTTGAAGGACTAGGATTAGCTATTATATGCAGACCACCATATGAGATAAAATGATCCCATATCTCTTCATTTGTGAGTTGCACCTGATTTTCTTAGAATTCTGACTCGGCAGTAGTCATACATATGACTAGTAGAGCAGTAAGAGCGAATTAAACGACGTATCAAAGCATCATTAGTTTGTAGTCACTAGTGGCAGTTTGTCAGTAAATCAAAATTAACTTGCATATCCCTTACACTCCATGTTACTAAATATTCTTCATTTGCCAACTGAATATGTCTTGTTATAAATTATCTCAGTTGGATTAGTATTATGGTGTACTATTTTACTTTCTATATAACATTGGATTGGACAGAGAGTTCGAACTATTGCCAACCCACTTGCTAAATTTTAATCAGCCACGTCATTATAGCAGTAGTCTAATAGCCTAATCATTCAGAACGAACAAACCTTGTTTGATTGTTTCGATATGATCTGTGATACTACAAAGAGCTTAGTAGGGCTATTTGATTTTGCACGACGATAAAGTCCAAGAACTTCCTTGCTCGACCATTATTGTAATATTGCTTACCTGCCAGTTTTGCTACATACTCAAAAGTTTTGATATTTTTTTTAGCTATGGTTAGTTCTTGTCGTTATTTTCAACTGGGATTAAACATAAGTTGGTGAATTGATGATTTATTGGTTGTAATAAATCTAAGACCCTACATAAGTATATGCTACTCTAATGCATTTGTTATGTTATATTGTGGTACGCATATTTACAGAGCTTGACCATCCAGTAACCAGCCATGTTCTGTAGAATCTTCAAATTCATTGATGAACTTACTGTAAATTATATTAATCGTCCTCTCCGTAATATATCAAAAGGAGTAAAAGCTCCATGAGTTTTCTTACAAGCAGCCCTTTTGTCTAGTCATCAACTCGATCACTACACTAAATCGAAGCTCGTTAAACTACATTCCGTGTCTGGGTTGGGTGCAAGGAAAGGATCGTAGAACAGATATTTATGATTCGAGATATTAAGACTGTACTGCGTTTATACTATAAATTGCAGATGATACCCATCAATGTAAATCAGTTTGAATTTGAATCAGTAAAAATTGGCAATAGTATTCTATTCAAATTACTGCTACGTGGCTAATTTTTCTACCTACCTAGAGTATGAGTATAACAGTTCTACTTTGTAAAAGCATCCGTGAACTATCAAACTGATGAGAATTATTGTTTTTAGCAAGAATTGAAGAATTCTTTTTTCTGAGGCTGATTGCAAGAAAAAGTACAGTAGAGAAGGTAAACAACCCCATTCTCAGCTGGAAGTCCCTCAGCAGCAGGAGAAAAGTTAAGCAGGCAATGCAATAACCGAAACTAATGGGCTATAATATTTTGAAAGCTCGTTTGTCGTAATCATCATCACACCACTGCACTACCACTATTGTAACGATAATGATACAAAGTATAACTATACAGACAGTTCGGTTAGGTTTAACAACGGATAAACTTAACTTAACACGGGGATGATATCTTCAACCTTAACTTCGGCGAACGTGCCTCTGGTTTTCTGGCTTGTGTATTTTGCACACACAAACTCTAGTGTGAGGGAAAAAACGCAACTAATGGGTAATAGATACCTTCTTGCAGTAACTATCAAATGCATGGTTACTGTTACTACGTGCTAAGGTATCTTTTAGAAGTTGGGAATTTTCTTTTAGGTATCGTAATTATGATATTGACAGCTGGTTTGTTACAAAAAATTGAAAGCATCTTTTTGTCTATAGTAAAAGAAATTGTAAACGCATCTAGATTCCTACAAGCATGGACGGACGCTGTTTTTAAAGTTGTTAGTATTCTGGCTTTGTCAGGCCATCTAAGCTCAGTAGTTTGTTGTCCTACTGAACCCTTACTTTGTTGTCCTAGCCCTAGCTTTCGAGCCTAGACGTGCAGTATGCTTCGGCAGGAATCCATTCACCCGTTTATTGAGATTTGGACCAGGTTTTAAAAAGAAAAAAGATTTCATTTACTGTGTTAAGGCATGCCCTCGCCATTTGCACGTGTACACGTCTGCTTTGCTTACTAATAAATGAAGTTGATGGAGAAAGCAGAGTAGCGAATTCGGATTCAGTTCAGGCCAACACGAAGTCATATTAGAGATGCGTTTATATAAGTAGGCAATCGTGGCACAGTACAGTATGAGGTAGTAAGCTGGCCTGTCGTCATGTGAAAGTCGATACAGTTTTTACTACTAATGTACTAAAAGCGACTTGTTGCTTAAGAAAGGTTTTAAGTCACAGAGAAAGAGCTTCTACCAATATTTAGGCAGAGTTTTGACTTTTTGTTGTGGTATTTGGGTGAAAGAATAGAATGATTTGGGAGTTTCAGACTTAGTGCATCTTGTTTTATTAGGGAAAGGGAGAGTGCATAAGCTGGAAATAGGGTGAACTCCCCATAAAGACTTATCGGATACAGAAGCTGTGAATACGTAGGCGGATTACCCGGGTACTTTACTGGATTTGGGGATGATTTAGATAAGAGTGTGACCTAGCGGATTTCCGGGGGTAACTGGACTTTCTCAGTTCGAATCCTAACCTCAGTTGAGAGCTGATGCTTGGCTACATCCGATTCGGAGTGTTTCTCCTTTATGCAGGTTTAAACGTTGTGGCAGTGGCAGCACCGCTTTAAAGCCCATGTTTCCGGTAAGAGAAAGGCCATAAAGGATCATCATTGCATGAATTATGGTTGGAAGAAATGCTAAGCAAAATCTATGTGTATGAAATATTATCATTAATTACTTCGTTATTTAAATATTAGGATAAGCTTTGAGCAAATTACTAAACAAATGAAATAATATTACACAAACACACCCACCACCTGCCAACTCCTCTCTAGCATGATTCTAACATACAAACAAACAAAATTATGTTAATTACAACTGTTAGTTATATCGAAATGAAGAAGGTGCAGCTCCGCAAAATTACAATGCCACTAGTATGCTAATGCTGCTTTTTGTGACTTACTGACTTATGTATACAAAACGCAGTATTATTACAATCTGTGTACAATACCTGTTACTATCAGAGGATAGACAAATTAAAAAAATAATAATGCCAGACCTCTCAAAAAGTTAAAACATTAATAATATAAAGAAAGTGATGTACTGTGGTTTACCAGTGTTGTACTGACGCAAGGAAAGGTGACGTGCGTGCAATATAAAGAAAAACGAATGAATGAATGAAACAATAATAATAACACAGCAATCTGTATTACAAGTTCAAGACAAGTGGTGGATTAATTACATTTAATAAGTGACGTGATTTTCCCAATGAAACCCGTATTATTGTAATTGTGTGAGAACTCTCACTCAACAAGATTAAATGCCCACTTTACTTTACCATGCATAGGAAACATGCAGTAATAGTAATTATAAATACATTATAGCGTAATGTATCCACCTCCGTAGTGTAAATGTGTATTACGTATACACCACGCCCCAGCGGAAAGGGTTGAGCGAAGCCATGTATAATGTACAATACGTATCTGCCCCTTCTCTTGACACTTATTATTTCATGCTATACATGCATGCATGTTCTACAGATGTGGAGAAAGTCAACGCAATTGTCACTTGGTCATTAATTTTCCTTTATTTGACTAGAAATGTCAATGGGCGATGTGATGAGACGGATATAATCTCTAGCATTATCCCTTTTAGAGACTTCGTTAGTTTTCTTAACAATAAATAGCCTCGCCTGCAAATTTTGCCGTCTCATCTCGTCGCTGTCGTCACTGTGTAGCATCCTTCTGTATCTGCCATTTTAAGCCTCATAAATTGTACAGTCGCGTCAAGTCAGTAATGTACACATACATTCATTCTATCACCGAGATTTAATTCCAAAATCAAAAGTCATCCCTCCATTCATTCCTGCAGAGACTACTTACAACTGTTGTGTACTTTAGTGTTCCTCTATTTAATTCGACTAACTACCACTTACAAATGTGAAGAAAATTAAACAAATGCCTGGCTTGAAAAATTAAAAGCTCGATTGAAATGAGGTGTTTGTTTGTAGACAGACATCGTAACAAAAATCTTTAAAATAAACCCATTCTTACCACGTTCTGCCAAACAGAGTGACAGATCGACTGTTTTCTTGCCTAATGAACTCCCAACGGTCTCAAAATGTATGTTTTATTTACTGTGTGTATAGTAGTCGGTATAATATGAAATTAAGGGGACCTACACATCACACGAAATAAACTAGCCAGCAATGACAACTCAAGTGACAACCAAATGTAAACAAAGAAGGCAATCATTTCATTATTATGTCATCCGGCCATACTGGAAGAAGTTAGAAATAAAAATAATACACGTAAGGCAAAGGCTCTAAAATAAAAATGATGATAATAATATCATTTCAGTTGATCAAAGCTGGCGTTAGTGAAACCCTTGTTCCTGTCCACTTATCTATGCAATGCAATGCAAGTAAATCTTATGCACTGCATTCGCCCCTTGATTGATTGACTAGTGGATTCTTTACCTTCTTTATTTAGTGTTGTAAAAGTATATCTAGTACTTTTACTTCTACTATTACTACTCCTACTCGTATCTTAGTCAAGTGCAGGCATTATATTGAATTTTTTCCACCAGCTTTTACGGGATTGATGAAGAAAGAGGGTGACTTAAATAATCCTGAACACGCACAGGAGATAAAAGCAAATGATTGTACACAGGGGTTGCATTAGCTTCGGGATTTAGATTTATATACTTACCCAATAAAGATCCCTGTATCTCTGTCCTTCCTACTGCAGTTGTATCATTCAGTATCATAATAATATAACTCATACAATATGGTACTGCGTGTAGTCAATGACAAACAGAATTGCTCATAAATTTTACTATAGCAAAAAAGTAGAGAGAAAAGGTCCAAAAAAACAATAACATTGCTGGCTGTCCCTTTTCTCATCTAGGACTACAACGATTAATAATAATAGGAGAGCTTGATCCTTAATGTTCATCTGTCATTCATTCCCTCATCGTTATTTCTCTTCAAGTCAATCTCAAACACCAATTTCCCACTGGAAGAAAATCATTTTTCAAACTGACACACTTAAGTAACTTTTCCCTTATTAAAGTTCAGCTAACAAGTGAACACAATATAAGATGAAGATCGGCTATTAAAAGGATTACAAATTGTACTACAGCGCGTAGACGGACTGATAGAACTGAACAAACCTGAGCGTGTTTACTTTTTCTCGTCTTGAAAGCATTTGAGAGCGAAATTAAGGAGCACAGGTCCGCTAACTTAATTTCCAAATAAAGACAAATTTTATAGGTTTGGAATAAATGAATGAAAGAATTCTCAACTTTCATTATAAATTCTCCAACTCAAATTCATTAAAAGCTTTTTTCACGGATTTCTTGTACGTAGGTATATATTTTTTTGTGTAAGAAGTTTATCCTATTATTAAAATACTGAAACGAAACACTGACTAAGTATTCATCCTACAAGGAGGTATTTAGTATGCACAAGAGCAGTATGGGATGGCCTGTCATTCTCACCCCCATCTTGATAGTCAGACATCATGTTTTAAATGTTTGCCATCTCATGCTATTGTTCAACCCTTGTTACTTTTCTTGTGCAGTAGTAAAAGAGATTAAAAAGTAATACTAAATATGAGAATAGTGGGTATACGTAGGAAGTGCATAAGAAAAACAGGACAACGGCGACGACGGCACTGATAGGCGCACTATAGGAAATGAATGAATGAATGAATGAATCGGTGAATGGAAAAACATGCCCTCTTAATCATATTAGCGTTTTAACGCACACAATATAACATAACACCGCATCAACTTTCATTCTGTTTCGATGGAAGAGTGATGTTTGAAAATTTGTAATGCGAATGTGTGAATGAGTTGCTTAATACAGAAAAAAATACAAGCATGCATAGTAAAGTATTGCAATGGTATTTGTTGGAGGTTAGTCGTTTAGAGGCTGCTAATGGTAATCTTTATTGCATTATTGTTATTTTATGTTCGTAAGTAAACTTATAAGTACCTCATAAGTCTCCTACGCAGACTTTTCCATTCGTGTAATATGGAAGTAAGGCAAGGTTGCTAAAGGTATACCGTGAAGATTTGCAGGGAATTAAGGAATTAATGGAAGGAATAATGAGACAAGACGAAAGGGAATGTGTACATATATTTAGGTGAATGGAGTGCTAAGCCCGTTTCTAATCCGTAATATGTCCCGAGTAATCCCATACCATCCTGGCAGCTCATTATTACAGGGTTCAATAGAGCTTTAAAGGCTTATCTAAGATTAACTTCGCGGTAGGTTCTTCTACGTTTCATTTAGTTTTTGTGCTGATAGGGTACACAATTTTCAGTCAGTGAATGTAAATGGAGGTCCTTTTACAGTATTTTTTGGGAGTTAAAAAGTAGAATTTTGTAAATGTAGAAAGAGAACCTGTAATTAATTGGAAATGAGCCCACGTTGTACTATTAGAGTTAGAGTAGATTTTATTAAGTTACTACCAAAGGCCAAAACTTACTAAGATACTTTATGCTAAGAACATGCTTTTTAAGAGCGGTGTTGTATCCTACAGGTCGACAGACGCACCGCGGCACTCACTATAGTCAGTCAGTATATTTAACATTTGCTTGTCGGTCTGTTGACGGTTGCATTGCTAGCGAACATGGAGTTGAAACGTCTAAGATATTCGCAATGCGAAACAGGATCCGTTTGACTAGTTAAAATGTAGATGGAAAATTCGAAATTTTTCAAATGAAGTCATCATCTGGTTCTTCTCTGTCTGTCTGTAAGAGTAATTTGTATTCTGGCCATGCAAGAGATAAATCATTTCCGAATAGGTAAAGTAGTCGTATTTTAGCAGGTAGTATTTTTTCGTTTTTACTGCTTCTTCAGCCGTAAAACAGTGAAGTAAGAAAGCCTGTTTTATCACTCACCGGTGAAGTCGCATGCATTATATATTTTCCACATCTGAGGTTAAAATATTATTTTCAGTTTGAAGTTCGAAGACATACGGATTTCATAGTGTCGTTTTTAGTAGCGATAAAACTATATTCTAGGTATTAAATGGCTCATATTTGCGGTAAACAGGATGCTACAGATTGGATGTATGGTATAACCGTTAAAAGTAAACTGAAAGTAACATGCTCGATAAAACTTATCTATGAATATAAATTAACTTTAGCTTTTAACAAGAAGAAAAGTATTGAATTCCATTTGGTAGATAATAAACGTTTTTATTTGAGTAAAATCAAAAAAAGTACACCTCAAAAACCTTTTTATTTTTTCAATAAAACACTACGCTAAGAATTATTGCACGTATTAGAATTGAATAAACGTTATTTGACTGATTTTACCTAACACGAAATGTAAAGTTAGATTCTCCTTTGTTCGTTATTTGACAAGTTATTAATGCGCTCCTCTTCAACTGCATAAACATCTCCGTGAAAAGATTGGCAGTTTAATATCTCATAAGGATAATTTACTGGTTGACTTTGGTCTTTCTTCTTTTTCTATTTCTTTTGCCTAAAATACTAAGGAATAATAGGCAATCGACAGTAAGACGGGTATTCAGTTCATGTGTGGAGAGTAATAAAACTAACGCAAACTAAAACTTAACCATTCAATCGGGATGCATGAGGTGAGATTTATTCACAAAGTTCAAGCAGTTTTATTCACACTTCACAGCACTTTTTCATTCAACCGATTGATGTGCAACTACATGCAAACAATGTGGAAGCATTCCTTAAACTGTTATATGAACTACTCTTTATGATTACAAGTACTAGAAAGCATAAAGTGTAGTAGTTTAGTAACTTGTTTGCAGAGAATCAATTCATTCTTTCCTTGAACGTATGAAATCAACGCGTCTGGAAATCCATGAAAGCTGCATGGAGTCTTTGAAAAATGGTTCAAGTGGCTAATAAATATGCCAAGTATAAAAGGTTTAATAGATTTACATAGAAAAACTTTTCCGAGCTGATTTAGTTTTTCAGGGCCGGTCCAACCGAGATGGAATCGTGTGAATCAAAATCTCAAAATCTCTCTCGGTATTTTATTTAGACTTTTATAAAGTAATTAACTTTAAAATTCAACTAGGATTTAATGTCAACAACTTCTACACTTTGTGGTCCTCAATTTAAAAAAAATAATCATATTATTTGTTGTTCAAAGCTTTTAATTGACCCGTTTCTCGTTTTTAATCAAGAATTTATCCAGAGCAACTTTTAACCAAGTCACATTCCACATTTATAATCATTACCACACTTATAGCATTATTTCTGATAGCTCCATTAAATAAGACAAAGATTGATGGATAGCTATTGATTAGCTTTCAATTGGTATTCTAATATCCCTTATAAAAATGATTCTGTTTTTCGGATCATTCCATTTGATCAAACAACAATTGATGATGATGATAATATAGTCATTAATTAAAACCGATTTAAGGATTAAAAGAGTACTAAAATCCCACACCAATCAACTTCATACATTTTGTCTAGTTTATACGGAGAGTATAATAAAGTTGCAAACAAGAACGGCTTTCAGATGTTGATGATGATAAATAGGAACTACTAAGATTAATGGTAGTTAACCCATGGTTTATTGCAAGTTTTGAAATGTAAAAGAATGAAAATGTCGCTATTCTTTTGTACAAAGCCGGAATAGCACATGTACTTTATTTGCACACCTTGATACCATCTTTTACCATCGAGTTTGTTTTTGCTTAATTGAACAAAAGTGACTGTTGGATTTGCAGTTCTTTTCTACAACACATGAATAAAATACAACAAAAAGCACACAACAACAGTATCAGGTTTCTACAAGCTAGGCAGCAATAAATCTACAAGTAGTCACAACACATTGTACAGAGAGGTGTTACCTTTGTGGTTATTCTGGTGCAAATTAATGGCCTCCATGTTGAGCCAGCGTATCTATCTTTCTTTAATGTTAATTATGCCCGTATTGAAAATCTTTGCTTAACTCAAGTCTAGCCTAGCCTAACATATGACGGAAAGGATTCCTAGCAGTGAAAAAACTTAAATTATCCTAGCTTAAAAATGAACAAGTTTACACCGGCACATTGTTAATTAATCCTGGCAAAGAAAATAAATCAGCTCAGGAGTCTTATCAATAAAAGATCTAGGAGTGTTCCCTTTTTCATAATGAATTCAGCAAACGGCCACTTTAATATTTATGGCCTCGATCCGTTTGAATGGAAGAAAGGATTGGAAGCATTATTACACTTTTACGTACATAGCATGCATACTAGCAGAAATAAATGAGATTCATTTGGAATAAATGCAAGTTGTTCATTACTTTTACCAAGAAGCATTGAACTTCATTTATAAATGTTTTTTTCGGAAGGTTGCGTTTTTAATTTTCTAAAGGTGAGTTTTACCCCTTAGAAAGTTCCGCAAACTGACAGCATGACCCGAGTTAGCGGAGGAGGTGAAGCAGTTCAGAAAAGATAAATTATCTCGACTGCTCTTTGACTGCTTCCTAAAGATCATTCTAAATCTCTAAATCCTGCTGTTTATGCTTTTTAATAATACAGAGAAGGAAAAGGCTAAACGCCATATGAGCTTCGAATCAAACATCAAACTCAAAGTGAAGTTGCCCCTTGGGACGCACCTTTTATCGCGGATTCTTTGTTAGCATTACCATTCCGTGGGATGTTGCTCGGACGGGTACTTACTTTGCCATGTTTTATGAAACAGCAAGTATTTAAAATGTTTTGTAACAACTTCAAATACAACTTTTACTACTTAAGCGAACCGTCGGTCCGTACCCTTGACTGAGGAGGATTGGCTGGTAAAGTAGGCACATTAAAAACGCAATGTTAATAAAAGTAACATTTAAAAAAGCTTAGCTGTTCCTCTCCTAGATTCCTGTTGTGAGCTTTTTTGTCTTAAAATGCAAATGCCTATGTTTTGAAAGAAAGCGTGCAGAGTTGAAGATGGGAGCGTTGGTTATTTGTAGTAGTACTTAATTCATATTTTATTATACTAAATGCATGCCTTTGCCTACCTACCTACCTGACTACCTTCCATCCATTGCACAAGGTGGGACTTTTGTATGGTCAATACGTTTTTTAATACTTTTTAGTATGGACAACAGACCAGGTAAATCTAGAGGTGTGAAGGAGGTAATATAATGGAATAAGTCACTTTAGCCAGACGTTGTTCGTTAGTTGATGGTTAAAACAACGAATGGATTTTATTCTTCGCTGTATTGGTTATTTTTTTCATTGTTTTTCCCTGTATCAACCAACTTTTAATTTTTTTTAAATAACGACTGCCGTGCTTAGGTTAGCTTTGTTTTTTAAAGAAATATTTGATAAGCAGGAAAGTTTTATGTGATTTTTTCAAGATTCAATCCCTAACGTCACATCAGCATGAGCAGGGGTTTTACTGTCTTATCTGTCGGTCGGAGATTTAGCTAAGAAGATTAACTAGGGAAAGTAGCAAGTTCTATATTTTATTATCTGTTTGAGATAAAAAGTCTTTCGTAGCAGCAGCAGTAGTAGTAGGTAGAAGATTGGTAAGATACGGAGGAGTGTATCTCAATAAAATAACGAACTTACTATGAGCTCTGGAAGATGATTATCATTTTTGAGACGAGTCTTACTTATTTTAGAAGTAGAAATATTAGGTGGTATGATACAGTGTCGTAAAGTGTCTAGCCGAGAAGCATAGTCTGGATGAAAGCTGCTGCTGCTGTGAATCCCCTCCTTGTGATCTTACACTTGAAAACAATCTCTATTTGCATATTGCCTGACAGAGAGATATGGTCTTTCTTTATGACACCGAAAACCACCAAGATGTTGTAAAAAGGCTTGGAAACTTGTCTTTCCCTTTGGAGCCCATTTATTTTCTTGCTATTCTTCTGTCCAGCAGTCCCAGTCTATTATATTACAGTTGAGCTGAAATAAAATAAAATCTGCTAGCTGCTCCTGAGAAGTCTTTTATGCAGGTATAATAATATCACTAGGGTTTTTATTCCTAGCCTTATCTGAACTTATCCAATACGTATAATAGTTCTTGTAGTAGTAAGAAGCGTAATATAGCCTTGGTGAGATCGAGGTTGACTTTTAAAGGGATTTAAACTCGGTGGAGATTTAATGGGATAAATGAATTATGTTCTTTTTATTGGAGCTTTTAAAGCCCTGGGGGAGGGCATTGGTTATTTTTTGCATTAAGTCTCAAGTAAGAGTCATCCGGGCTACTCTAGTAGTCGTCCTCTTGCTTGGCTTCTAACTCGTTTTTAAAACAATATTTTAATAGGTAATTTCATTCATAAATCTAGTCTGGCTGAGAGAAAGAAAGCGAGAGAAATAAAAAGCATTTACTACAAAAGGATGAGACTTTTAAAATAGCAATGAGTAATGATATCTTTCCAAGATACTGCCACTCGAATAATTCCTCCAAAAGTAATTTTAGAGATTGGGATAATACTACTATTGCTGTTGCTGGTAGGAAACTTGTAATAATATGTATTGAGATTAAAACCAGTAAGTCAAGGCTTCTGGGTGAAGAATCTCTTGCTGGATTTCCTAAGATATCATGACTAACAACCGAATCCTCGGGAGGAGAAGTCATTTCCCGAAAAAGCAATTCGAGGCACAAGAGCTCGTTGAGAAGCCCACCTTTGCATACAAATTAGTTTCATCGACACTGGTACTGAGAATAGGTAATCCGTCGGTGGTAAACGAAGCTATATGAAAGTTGTAGATACAAAGAGTAGAGGATGATGATGACGGTGAGGGTCCTTGTGTTATCTTTCCCTTCATTCCTACACCTTTTCAACTTCAAGACACTTTGCAAACAAACAAACAAAATTGCACTGTCAGTCTAATACCTCTCTTTGGATCATTAGGTACTTTGCTCAGCTTGGCAGTAGTGTATAGGTAGGTTGGAGCCCTCAGTCGAAGACTGTTTGGGCTGGAGAATAAATAGTAGTAGTTTACAAAGCCTAAGTGAAAGTAAGTTGTGAAAAGATCTTTTAAATTATACTTTAGGGAAATTAAATCAATAACATAATTTAAAAAAACTAAAATCATATTGTAATTTGTTATTTTCAGTTTTTAAGCGTTATTCTTTAAGTAAACTGCATGCGAAGCTATGATGTACTACCACAGAAAAACCTCAGACTAAGGTTGCTAAATTTTTCATCACGATTTCTTCAGGTCGTGTAGTAAAAACTTTGCAGAAAGGTAGATGGAGAGGACTCTAATTCTTGCATTGCATTGGTGGTCTCTGTCAGCTCTTAAGCAATCTGCTTGTAGTGAGCATAAATGAATTTTCACGATCTGTTCAAGTCCACTTACTTCCAGAGGCTAAACTATGAAAATGCTTAAAACTAGAAAACTAGTGTATTGAATCTTTACATCCCATACTGCACTTGAGGTTCTATATATTTCTGTATAGTATTTACTATCATCAGCATGCTTACTCAATCAAACGTAAAAGCACGTTCTGTGCGTTTCACTCGTAGCGAGTGGAACTCATCAATTGACCGTTAGTTCGTGGTGTTTCAAATCATTCAGGAAAGAATTTAAGGACTCTCTTTCGGCTCACGTAGAACAATTTAATTTCTGAATTTAACGAATTCATCAAATTCTGTGGTTATTTCGATCGAGCCTTGTATAGCATAGGTTTTCAACACAGTTTGAGTAAAATGTGATGTATGTGGTTTAAGTCTTTTACTTAAATAGTATATGATTTTAGGTAAAACTTAGTTGAATACAGTTTGTCCTCTTCATAGAAGAATAGAGCGAATCACGGCTGTCTCTCAATCGGTCGAATGAATCATATTGAACGGTTGGATTTTTTCGTCGTTTCCTAATGTGTTTAGCACGACTGAGGTTTGAATTTGACCGAACGTGACTCCATGGACGGATGACTAAAGAGGCTTTTATTCGATTTAGATTTTAGTGTGAAAAGTTCTGTGTTTCCCACATACATTCATGAAAATTTTTGATTTAGTAGCAAATCAAGTAGCATGTACGCAGATACTAGAGGAGATAGAGAATTTAATCTGAATGAAGAATAAAAATAAAAATTACCTTCCCCCATATTATAAAGTTCAAATCTATCCTAATTTGTCTTGACATGCTCATTATTGGATGGCTTCTATGAATAAATTGGGAAAATCCAGAGTAAACATTGATCCTAATGATTCAAAGGATTTAAGGCTTATTAACCGTAATAGGTTGACATATCGGTTGGCACTGGCTGGTAGATCGAGCAGTTCTTGGCCCCTTTTGCTTGGCAATGAATTCGAATCCTGTAAAACATAACGACGACGAGAATGACGACAGTCTGGGTCGGTTGAGTTGACATTAACTTAAGTGAAATAGCATCGTCGTTCTACTCCTCGTCATCGGCTAATAACTCAATGAATATGTATGGGAACAACGGAGGCTGATATTGATGCAATTTCCGTGCCGAGTTATCCAGGGGAATATATATAACTACTATCCTCTAGTGGATAAGTATACTAAGGCTCTAACTCGGAATGTCGGTTGTACCCATTTATGTACCCAAGTTGATGAAAACACTAGATTGGATACGAGAGGAAGAAAATGATGAGAAATGAAAGGGATGAAGTCACTCAAATGGAATCAAATAATAGGTATTAATGGATCAAATGAGAATGAGATTATAACTAACAAGTACTGTTATTACTGGAACAGAGGGAAGGAAGGAGCAAACACCCTCAGCACATCATAGCTTTAGACGGTTTCTTCGGAACAAAAGAGACATTTTTAAGCTTTTTATCAGTGTACAACTCTATTTTATGAAATTGTCATTCGTTTTACAAGGAAAAATGCTCAAATTGTCTACTACTATTAGGCATATGCACAGAGAGGAATTATCATAATCAGCCTCCTGGTTTTGATTTTGTCTATGAAATTTCCGTCTTCCATCCTCTGCTAGACAATGTTCAAGTTAACTATTAAATTTAAATAGGTTGAACATAGGGTCTGGATGATTTTTCCCTTGCCTTTCCCTTCTTTCCCTGCTAAATCATGTAAATTGGCCAATTCAACCAAAAAGGATTTAAAATTTACACATGTATTCTTATGTAATCAGCCGCAGAAAGAGGACGTACGTAGCTTTGTACATGTTAGTACATAGAGACTGGGGTGGAGAAACGGTACATTTATTCACAGTACACCTACTTAAATTCGGTGCAGTGCAGTACATAGAGTTTCTAGCTAGCTACGTTTAGTATTTACCGTATAGGGTCGGTAGTGTTTTTAACTCCAGCAGGTTTCCACTTGAAGGGTTGACTGAATCAATTCCCTTTGGAGAATGTTATGTCGAGTGTTGGACTTTTAAAAAAGAAAGAAAGGGCTGGTTGGGAAATAAAATTAAATGTGTGACATTTTCTACTTAGAGCGAGTAGTTAAGAGTTAGAATTGTGGTATATATATTTGAAAGTTGCTTAGATAGATGTGGGCCTCGACTCGTAAAAGGTAAATATATGGACATATGACATGACGCGTGGCAGAGGGAAAGTCGCACGAAGTGACACTAGCTAATAGAAGGCTAATCAGTGGAGAATGATGGGGTTTCGTTTCCGGCTGTCTTTAGTGTAAAATTACGTCGGATCAAATCATCTCTCATTCATCTCAACTTCAAGCTATTCAACAACACAACCAACCAGCCCTCGACCTCGCCTCGACTACTCACTTTTATACTTTTGTTTTGTTCCATGAATTATTTCAGCTCCATTTACCACCCACTACCTACCCATAAGTAAGACATATGGTTAGTTATTTCTGGTTGGTGGTATTGTCATCGCCTGCGTATCATTTTATGTAAATTATTTTGATTATTATTTAGGGTTTTCATCACAATTCAAGAATTCATTGGTCATTATTTCAATCATATTGTACATTTATACTTGTAACAATAAACGAGACTTTTTTTTGCAAAAGAAGGGGAATATTTTCATAAAAACTTGGTAAACGTATCAGGTGAATTAGTTTCACGCGTTTGATAAGAGACACTTTGATTTTGATTCATCAACTAGTAAATAAAGAGGTTCGAGTCAGTAATGGAATTTAGTGGATTCTTTATTAGGGTATTGCTTTTTTTTGCTAGGTTGAGGAGAACAAATAGACCTTTCCCATAAAAATATGCCCCTTCGGTTTTTTTATGATTCAGAGGCTCCGAAGAGTAAACATGAGGAAAAGGAGATGATAGAATGAAAGTTGGAGAAAAAAACTCTTTGATGTACCGCAGTAAAAAACGGAAGGCTCGAGAGCAATTGAGGAAGGGAGTTTATTGTCAATTGTCAACTAGCCGATGACACTAAATTCTCTCGCCAATCAATGCTCTCTCTCTCCCCTCTTCTGTGTCCTTTATTTGTTCAATCTACTCAATTCAGAAGAGACGAATGCAATTTAATATTCTATGAAGGATATGAAGCTTTAATGGAGACGAAATCTTTGGGTTGGTTTTTTCAGGTTTTTGTTAGAAATTTATGTTTCTTCTATACTTTCTCTATTGTTAGTTTACAGGTTCTTAGAGTTGCTGATGTGTGGTATTTGATGGAGGACAAACAAAATGTCGACGGGAAATCTTGGAGTTTTTCTTATTAGTGGTTAGTTATGGGATTTTGGCGTACCCGGTTTGACTCATGATCATAATTTTTCCCGACGTTTATGGGGTTTTCCAGCTAGGAGTAACTGGTACTGAAAAACTTGTCAACCCTTTTAATTTCCATTTAAACTTTTGACTTAAGGCTGTCATGACCAGAAAAACAAACGTTTACTGTGCATGAACAATCCCACAAATAGAAATGTAGAGTAAAAAGTTCTAACTTAGTAAATCTGCCAACTAGAAGAAAATTTTCAATATATTTATAAGCATTTTGCATTGTAAGCATACACAATTATGCGTATAGATAGCTAAAGATTTCAGAGATTGTTACAAAAACTAAAAACACTTGTCAACTGTTCTTCTTGTCATTCATTTTTCCATGCAGAAACTTTATTCTGTGAAATAGTTATAGAGCAGTAGTACCTCAGCAGAGCGACCCTAAACCATTTATCTCATCAAAATAGCTGTCTCTGTCTCCCTCCTACTGTCCTCGAGACAGGAACTTTGCATAGAAATAGAAATATTTGTACATCAAACTAATCTTATCCCCGTTAATAGAATAAAGTGCACAAAAATGATAAATGGTCTCATACAGGAGTTATGAAGCCAACCTCAAAGCTTCCAGCATCGGATAAACCGGCGTATCTAAATGGTCAAGTAGAACATGCATAAAAGGAAGAATTACCTCCGTATAAGCACTAGTTGCAGTTGATCAATACATGAAAGAAAGTGAATCCCATGAAAATGAGAAAGATTTTGAGATAAAAAGTCGTGAGCATCCACCAGAAAATCATAATCAAAGCTAAAAAACGTCAAAAATATGCTCTCCGTCCGATATGAGGAATCGGGAATAATATTATATTTTCTATTCATCCCAATCTAAACATTTCCTATTTATTTCCCTTCAGTCACCAGATTGAAGACTAGTGGGTCGTGAAAATTCTCCATTTCATCTTGCAGTCAGTCACCAGTATTAAATCCCATTCAATTCCTTATGGTCTGTCCCTCTAAACAATAGTAAATCCCGTTCACGTCGGCAGTGGTGGCTGGCTGGTGGGAAATCTAGGGCTAGAGAAAGTAACCCTAGTTGATCCCATAACATGGTCACTGGAGAAGAAGAGTTTGTCCATCTCTCTTTCTCTCCTGGGTGTATTAGCTTCAACTACAGCTACCAGCCTTTAGCATCTTCCGTTACTTATTAAAGTATTTTATTATATTTTTATGTGAATTTATATCTATCATCCATCCATGCCAGGTAGTAGTGCTGGTACTGACACTGTCATAGTACTAGGTCTAGTTCCTGTACATCCTTCTCGTTAACTTAGCCTGTCTCTCTGATTGTAATAACATAAAGCTGGAGAATGAATTGTGATGGTCATCCCCGGACAATCCTGGCCATCACTGGAGAGCATCATTCACTTCACACCCCTGCACAAGAGAAGGAAAAAATTGGTCGGGTTGAAAAATGAATCTGATTTCTTTCCGAGAAAGTCAGAGGCCTCTTTGGAACACGTTGTATTTGATGTATAAAAATATAAAAGATTGATCTGTAGCCGAGGTTTAGATGGCTATGTTCTTTACTGCTTTCTTTATCCATATTTTTTACAGATGAATGATCTATCCTTAGGGAGCTAGTTTATAGTTGAAGAGTTCGCTGCATTTTTTCATGGTCAAGCTAAAGTGAATCGAGTTCATCGGTCGAAGTCAAGTGAATCCATCTTATTCTCTTCCTCTTTAAAAAGTTTCCCTTTTTATTAACAACGGATCATTTCATTTCGAGTTAACATTCCATTCGTAATTGACTGACCACTGACCAGTTGAGTTGGCCCACGCCTTTGTGAATAAGAGAACTACTACTGATGCTTGTAATAATATGGAGGAATAAAGGGGAACTGACCTAAGCTATCTATAATAATTTATAGTTGGAATTTCTCTATTCTGAATGTTTAGCAAGAAAACTCAAAGGGGAAAAGTGATATTCTTTACGTCTTAGAGGAAAGAGGAGTGAGGTACGTTGTGTACTTGAGATATTTTATGGAGGCTGTTCTTATAGATAGAACGGGGAGTATAATAAGGGGTAGAGGGATTGTTATCTGGATGAGATATTACACACTTATTACTACATAATTTTATTTATGGTATGAAGCGTTTAAAAATCTAGTAAATCTTACGAAAATAAAAGTACTCTTTTTTGGCAGTTTTCAAGGATTCTGCAATCATTGAGAATCAACGATTAAAGGTTATGCGATTATGGGCTAAGCTAACATTTTACGTATATAGGATATAAATAAGCATTTACGAGGTTAGGGTAGATTATTTTTACTAGCGAAGAGGAAGATCTATAAATGAAGTAGAGCGAGGAATGGAACAAATTTCAGTTGTTTACTGTGAAGCATAATATTTCAACCAAAACGAGAATAAAACTTGGTTCTACGGTTGACCATAACTCACCACCTTCCTCCAGGCGTTCTTATGTTGTATTTGTCCTTCATTAAGAAATAACAAGGGGAAATATAATTACCCTTTTGATTAAGACCTGACTGCCCGGAAAGGCTCGTTTTTACCAGTGGTATATCCCTATTCTAAACGTTTACCTAGCGTAGCAGTACTGATGCAATGGGGAGATAGACAAATGTTATACGCTAAAATAAAAAAATCATCGCAGGTTCGAGTAAGAGTACTGTTCTGTAAACGGAGAATAAAAATGAGAAAGCCTGATCAGCCTCGAGTAGTAATGTTAAAGGTCTCTTGGGATTAAATAGCCAAGCCAGGTAGTTACGTGTTCAGCAGGTCGTAGTTGTAGGTGGAACTCAATGCAATGGTCAGAAACATTTAGGTACTTTTTGTTTCCTTAAGTAATGTTTGCTTAGTTTGACCCCGCGAGCTATTATGTGGAGGAGTGGAAACCAGATATGTATAGACCATTGCATCGTAGCTGTAAAAATGTAGACTTATTGGATTAGGCTTTAGTATAAGGTTGAATGAAATGTATTTACAGCTAAAGCATTCCTTTCTAATGTAGGTTGACCCTTTGACACTTGTCAAACCAGCCCCGTCGTTTCCTTTCATTTTAACCTTCTAATAATGACTTTACAACCTATTATTAAAGTTTCAAAAGGGTCGGTCTTACCACACTTCTGACTCCTATTATGGTGGATGTCCTATTTTATGTGTTACATCTGACAAGAACAATCACAATAATATAGTAATTGTGGTGTGGATAATTTTTATTATTTATGGGGTTGAAGATTAACGTCTCATTAAGATATGAATGAAATAAGGTCTAATTTCCAGATTTTAAATTGCCCTCAGTTCCGGTTAAACTTGAGATTACGTCGCGGAGATATTTATTTATACCGTTTTAACATGGCGATGTGTATAAAGGTAGGGTTTCTAGATAAGGTATATATAGTAGTAATAGTAGTAGTAGATATAGTAGTAGTAGGTTTTCCTTGAAGTAAACTTATGACATTTACGATATACTTTTAGATGATAATAATGTTCTGGCAATGAATGGCTCTGTTAGTCAGGAGAAAAAATCAAGATAATTTTCTCACTCTTAATGACTCTCCATTCCAACTACACATTTTATCTAAAAACTGAGCAGGTGAAAACAGCCAAGGAGACGATGACGACGATGAAGACTTAAGTTATTAAGAGGCAAAAGGCGAGGGTGGAAGTTAACAATAGAGTTGAAGTTGATAAAAATGATTAGAAAAGATTAGGAGAAAAGTAGAGCTATAAAACTGTCGCCTTTTCAAGGTGTGATGTACGAAGCTTACTTGTTTTTTTTATTACAGCTCGTACCCCCTTACTTTAAGGGTTTCATTTGAAGAGGAAATGTAATGCTATAATTCAACTAATAACCTTCCACGCTCATTTTCTATTTATTTGTACAATTTCTTGCTAACATAACTTACTATTTACTGATTAGTAATCGTATTGAACATATCTTTAATCTTGAAAATGTAGCAGCTTCTACTGTACTGTATTCCTGTTTGTTATCAGCATTTAATGGTGACCTAGTAGTCCCAATGATATAGGGTTCTGTGTTTGTTACAAGATATTTTGACACTTTTTCAGGACATGATTCTTGTTAATTTGTTTTTAGATAAAAATGTCCTTATTACGTTCATGTAAACATTTATGAAAAAGGATTCTTGGATGTTTTGGCAGATGCAGAACTCAGAATTGGTTTCTCAGATGTTTTGACAGTGACTATAATTTACAAAGTATCCTGCTCACAAAGCTGAAATTTTCGGAAGGAAGGAAACATTAAACGTAACTTATTGCATGCTTTTGTCCTGAAAATAGGATAAACTAAATTTGTGGTGTCGGTGTCGACAACTTGGTCTTTATAAAATACGAAAACCGAGAACAAAAGCGGTTAATTATCCCATGTCTTTGTACAGTGACAATTCTTTAGCCCCGAGTCAGCACAAA